>JAGQEM010000059.1:0-138372 GCA_019202945.1 Corynespora olivacea
TATATAGAGGCTCAGAGCTCACTGATCTCACTGCGCTACGGCCTACTCGGCCCGGCTCATAGCTCACTGACTAGCCGGCCGGCTCTCAGGCCTTGCCAGCTCTCAGTGCCTGACAATTAAAAGGAGAGGATTTAGAGAGTAAGGGTTACTTAATATAGTAAGATAAAAAATTAATAGCCTCAGATTATGTTGAATGGGCTCTGTGGTAATCACGGTTGATTATCACAGTAATGCGCGCGCGGGGGTGACAAAGATGATTAATCAATTCTGTGTGTTGGGAGTATCTATCTACGCGCGGATGGGATGAAAGATATGCTCAACCTGAAACGGTTACGCACGGTGCTGTAGTCATGTGAGAATCACATAAGTGTACAGATATCTGAAGTTACCTCGTACGGACAATATACGACAATAATTATGATGACCACAATGCTTACGAGGGCCAGCATGGGCTAATTTAGGATATCTTTGAGCAGCTTCTCGGTCGATTCCGAAAACCCTTGTCATTCATCAGCTACGTTATCGTTTGAGCACATAGCAGGAAGGTGTTGATGTACCCCGGCCAATGTAGATTTATGTTCGTAGAAATGCTAAAGAGGGTGCGTAAATAAGAAGCTGAAACTATCAAGACCCCTGAAGTTTAGTATGTTTTATAAAACTCGTGGCGGAGGATCCGGAGAACGACTTCTACAGAAGAATCATCAAAGAAAGGCTCGCTGGTCCAAATCAAGACCACTATTTAGCAGGAACATGCGCATGCACAACCTGTCGCCGCGCCCTGGGGTTCGACATCGCATTCTGGACTTTTATCCCAACTCTGAATATTTTCCTCGATGCAGATTTTACAGTCTCCTTTTCCCGTGGTGAAGATCAGGAAAGAAGGTATTGGGGCTCCATGAAGACCTTCCGCTCTTCACCCAACGTGACGAGGGCCTTTTGTGGGAAGTGTGGCGCAAATGTGCTTTGGGATGGAGACGAGAGACCAAGCATCGTTGATGTGGCAGTGGGCCTGTTGGATGCGGATAGTGGCGCGAGGGTAGAGGGACTTTTGGCTTGGTGGCCAGGACGGGTGAGCTTCAAAGAAGATGGGCTGAATAAAGGACTCATTAGGGGATTGGAAGATGGGATGCAGAAGTGGGCGGAGAGAAATACTGGGAAGGATTATGTAGCACTGGGGAGATTTTCTGCAGAACAATAGATCATGGGTAATCGACCTACACATGTAGGTTTGGAATTCGCGGCACGTCATGGCGAAACAAAACAATGAATCTTGAGATGTCAGCACATCTCCAAGGTATGACCAGCCGTAGAATTTGGGATATCGCACAAAGTTCTATGTGTGTAGAGGTATGAATAAGGCAGTGGCTCTTACCTTGTATCACTAGCCTCACAGTTGTACCTTCGCCCTATTTTGGTGATTTGTTCTTTCCCGTCACACTAATCCAGCAGTCCACTCTCAAGCTTAGGAATCACATGCTGTACGCCTTCCGGACGGTTTCTCGCAGTCGAATCACTAACCTGACACAGCCTGACAGCGACAGTACACGTACCACTGTGACCCGGCCTCTCACACATTTCATGTAACATATCTTGTTCAATTCAACCCGCACCTGTAGCTGTCACCTGGTTTACAGTCACTCACCTCTTCTCATTTCACACACTTCTTTTCCATAAAGACCGTCCTATCAAGTCACTACGAATATGCACAGGCACACAAACCTGGTTTTGGCGTATCTGCTTCGACAAAGCAAATTCGTCTTTGCTGCCATCTTTGCGCTCATCTTCCTCTACTCCTTCCAGCGCACCTTCTTGTTTACTAGTTCGACTGATTTCCCCCCACTCAACTTCTCACCTCAGAGTGAGCTCGACACCATAACGGCGCTTACCTCTGATACAACAGCAAACTCAACGCTTGGCTTCGGCACCATCCTCGCCGTGTCGGCTACAACGTCAAAACGAAGATCGGGGCTTCTCTGGGCGTCCAATCTTACAAACATCGAGGTCGTAATCCCGGAACAGCCGTTATGGACAGATGAGGATCTCAAGGCGTTTAGGAAGAAAGAGGACAGTCAGATCGACAAGGGCAGCGCGATGGCATGGTTGGGGCATCTCAATGCGCTGACCTGGTTCCTCGAGTCAGGACTAGAGACGGCGCTCATCATCGAAGACGATGCGGATTGGGATATTGCGCTTCAAAAGTCACAGATCTCTCTTGCCGCCGCGTCCTTACGGTTTCTCTTCGCTTCATCCTCCTCATCAATGGAGGAATCAGCGAGTCCACTTACATCATGGACTTCACGACTCGACCGTCTTCCGAAATCCTCACCCTATAACAAGGACACCGACCCGCATTATTGGGGCAACACTTCATCGTGGGAGCTTCTTCACCTCGGTCACGATGCCGAACATATCAACTCGGAACTCTTTCACCGCATCCACTCATACCCTTACATCACATATGCCGACTCCACTGTTCCGCCTCAAGACTCCTTAGACGCCACATCTACAGTCCTTCATCACCTCGCCGTACTTGAACAAAGTCGTCTCTGGCATCGTTCCTTCTGGCCTCTTGGTTCCTACGCCTACGCCGTAACCCGTGCTTCAGCCACCCGTCTCCTCACACACTACGGCACTGAAAAGGCCGTTGCCTACGATGTAGCCTTGCTGGAAGCATGCCGTGATAAGGATTGGAGCTGCTGGACGCTGGAACCTGGGCTGATCAATGAATACAAGGTGCCAAGCGAGATTGGCAATGTAAATAGAGGAGGAAAAATAGATAATGAGGATCAGAGGATGGTGGATGAGGACGCCGCGCACACGGTGAACATTAGATGTGGGGTGCGGCAGCCGGGGTTTTGGGTTGAAGAGATGGATGCAGAGGGACGGAGGCAGATGGTCGAGAAAGTGAAGAACGGGCTTTGTCCAGTGATGGCGAGGAACGAAGGATGATAGGGGATAAATTAGCGAAATTGGAGGTTGAAGGAAAGCCTCTACTGTAGGCGTTTGCGCGGGTACAACCTCGAGTCTTTGCAAGCCTTGAAATCAGCCATACAGAAAAATCAGAGCTACAGAATCGATTACTAAAAGTTTTTGAGGGACCGCAGAGCTGAGATAGCAACACTGGAGATAGCCTTGAGGCGAGAGCGAAGTAAGAATAGACTGACATGCTGACTGCAGGTTGTTCAGCCTTGTGTTACAATTTGCCTTTTCCTCCCAAATGTTGAGCAATCTCGGACGAAACTGAAAATCTGACCCTAAACCAACATGCTGTGCATGACAGGTGATCCGGTGAACTTTCCACACCTGAATGGCTTGTTTGCCTGTTAGGTAGGTTAGGGGTACGAGGCTGACCAATGAACTCCCACCGATCATTTGTTCAAGGACTTGGTGGTTATATTGGAGGTTATCGCTCGCTTATTCACGATCATACATTGGTAGAGATTACGGTGTTGTATATTGCTTGCAAGAGGGCGGGCTGAGGAGGGAGGTCTATTGTCCGGATTTTTCTCGTTCATTTGGGACGCTCGTAATTCCTCCTTGATTGTCTATGTGATGCGAGCGACGAGAACATTACCAACGGCAAACAATATCATGCTATTCATTGCTATCACTACTAGCGTCATAGTTAAGCACCGTTGAGCCTCAGGTTGTGCGAAGTGAATGAGATTGTGCATTGACCGACTGGGCTCGATCTCCGGGGATGGCGAAGTGGATGTTGGGTCTTTCTGCAATGGTGTGCTCAGCTCGTATATACGGACCACACCCTTTCGCAAGCTGATATTGATTTGATTGATGATCTGGCCCCGCTCGTATATGTCGATTCAGCTATCCTCCCCACCTTTGAAGACTACCACCAGCCGTACAGCTCTACGCTCTATGCGCATCCTGATACCATCTCCCAAACTCAGAGCTGTGGATCAATCTTATTGTTTATTGAATTTATCTCTGAAATCGCCCCTCAAGACCTAGGTCCAAGGGCAGCTTTTCAAACCTACAGTGAGTGGTGAAGCTGATCAACGTCTAGATGAGCGAGATGACTAAGTCCAGGAGCGGGGCGCAGCAATGGCACAGTCTGCCTGGAAGCCCTTCATCAATACATGTGTTCTAAGGTACTATTAGGAGCAAAAAAGAAAAGTAAGTCGGTGAAGTTGTCTCTGCATGCCTACGAAATAATACGTGTAGCGAAGCCGAGAGAAGTTACGAACAAAGGCGATCAAGGTCTTCGTCTACTTTTCTTTTAAGCAGACATTAAGAATAAAATAAAGTGTTAGCTCGCCACATTGTGGATATGTCATTGCACGGAGAAGGTGAAATATAAACAAGGCGCACAGGCATCTCTCGTGACCTGTGAGCATATCGTGCCTAGCCACTCGCTAAATGGCCTTCGCCACCGCCAACACATCTACCTTGCTGCGTCACATTCTTACCTGTACCGTCAGCTGCGGGGCCCGTTTTGAAGTTTTGCCAACACCGCAGAGCCAACCCTCAACATAACCCGCATCGACACATACCACACCTGTATCTTTGTCTCGGATCGTTCTCTCATCCACCTGTTTCATCGTTAATGTCAATAGCTGGACGTTGTATTCTCAGCGGACGAGCAGGCTAGCGTGCTCCTGTCTCTTCCCTCAGCCTGATGCGTTCAAGCTGCCTCCTAAACCCCACCTCTCTCGATCGCACCCTTTGACCACTATCACGGCGGTCACCCTCCTCCTCTTCCCTAGCCTTTGGGAAACTCCTCGATATCCCCAAATCCAGGTCCCAACACGACACCCAACTCTCCGTACAAAGCAATGCGTCTTCTAAAGTACACTAGCGCGGATGAGTTTGTTTTGACGAAGGACTTGACTGGCGATGAGATTCCTCCTTACGCGATACTTTCACACACTTGGGAAGACGGCGAAGAGATTACCCTCAACGAGTTAGTAAATGGCACGGGGAAGAGCAAGAAGGGGTACAACAAGATCCAACTCTGCGGACAGCAAGCTAAATGCGATGGCTTGCAATACTTTTGGGTGGATACGTGCTGCATCGACAAGTCGAACCATGTTGAACTGCGGGAGGCGATCAACTCGATGTTTCGCTGGTACCAACGGGCTGTAAAGTGCTACGTCTATCTATCGGATGTTTCGATGCTTGAGCAGAAAGCAAGCGCTTGGGAACCAGCCTTTCGGAGCAGCAGATGGTTTACTCGGGGTTGGACGCTCCAAGAGCTTCTTGCTCCAGCTTCCGTTGAATTCTTCTCCCAAGAATGGAAGAGACTAGGGGAAAAAAGGCTTCTCAAGCATTGCATCCACCAAATAACAGGTATCCCTGAGTCAGCACTTGAGGGCAAGCCTTTATCCCTGTTTAGCGTTGACGATCGATTATTGTGGAAAGAAAATCGGCACACCACACTCGAAGAAGATGGAGTTTATTCATTGCTAGGCATTTTCAGCGTATACATAGCCCCTATCTACGGTGAGGGGGTTAATGAGGCATTCCGACGGCTCCTAGACGAAATCAGCAAACTGGAAAAGTGTACCCAAGACCTATACCTCACTGATCCCCGCGATGATAAGAAGCGTATTGAGGGAACCAAAGGCGGCCTACTAGAGGATTCATATCATTGGATCCTGGAAAATTCAGAATTCCAGCAGTGGCGCAACAGTGATCAGGGTCAACTGTTGTGGATCAAGGGTCTTCCAGGGAAGGGAAAGACAATGCTCCTTTGTGGCATTATTGATGAGTTGAAGAGATCAATGGCTAGCACAGACCTACTATCCTACTTCTTCTGCCAGGCTACGGATCCGCGCATCAACAACGCTACGGCTATACTACGAGGCTTACTATACATGCTTGTTGTCCAGCAGCCCTTACTTATTTCGCATATCCAGCACAAGCACGGCCACGCAGGCAAGGCCCTCTTCAAGGACGCAAATGCCTGGGTAGCCCTATCTGAGATCTTCACCAATATGCTAGAGGACCTGGACATGAACAACACGTATTTGATCATCGATGCACTCGACGAATGTATAACGGCAGACCTACCAAAATTACTAGACTTCATCGTCCAAAAATCAGCTACGTCTCCTCGCATTAAGTGGATTGTCTCAAGCCGCAACTGGCCGGACATCGAAGAAAAGCTTGAGAGTGTGGGACATAAAATGCGACTAAGTCTTGAACTCAACGCACAGTCTATAACTACAGCTGTGGGGGCTTTTATTCGGCACAAAGTACGTCAGCTAGCAGATCGGAAAAGATATGACGATAAAACACGAGACACTGTGCTGGAGCATCTGTCTTCTAATGCACACGATACTTTCCTTTGGGTAGCATTAGTGTGTCAGAACCTCGAGAACGTTCCAAAACGAAACGTTATAAGAAGGTTGAATGCCTTTCCGCCTGGTCTTGATGAGCTATACGAACGGATGATGCAGCAGATAAGCATATCAGACGATTCTGATATTTGCAAACAGATACTAGCTTTGGCCACTATTGCATACCGGCCCACAACACTAGAAGAGCTGACCGCGCTCACGGACATGGCAGATGACTTTGAGTCTGTTCATGAAATCATTGGCTGTTGCGGCTCTTTCCTCACACTACGAGAGAATACCGTTTACTTCGTGCACCAGTCAGCAAAAGACTTTTTGTCCACCAAAGCATCCTGCAAGATCTTTCCTTCTGGATGGGAGGGGGCTCATTCAGCTGTACTTTCTAGGTCACTCCAAGTCATGTCCGCGACCTTGCATCGAGACATGTACGACCTTCAAGAGTCGGGGTGTCTTACTGAGCAGATACAGCGACCAGATCCAGATCCACTAGCAGCCTCACGATACTCCTGCATCTATTGGGTCGACCATCTTTGTAACTCAGTTCCTAGCTCTAATTCAAATGGCCAAGCAAGCCTGCAAGATGGAGACATTGTCGACGTATTTCTGAGGACGAAGTATCTCTATTGGTTGGAAGCTCTTAGCCTCTTTCAAAGCATGTCAGAGGGTGTGATGTCAATGGCAAAGCTAGTGACCTTGGTTCAGGTAATTACTTAATAGTTAATATCTTGTAAATAAAACACTTGCTAATGCAATATAGGGAAGGGCGGACGCGTCCTTATTAAGCGAAGTCATTCAAGACGCATACCGATTGATCATGTATCACAAGGTGGCAATTGAGAAAGCTCCTCTTCAGGCATATACATCTGCCCTTCTGTTCAGTCCTACACGCAGTTTGATCAGGGCTCTCTTTCAAAAGGAAGCACCAGAGTGGATCACGATAGCACCACCGGTAACAGATGACTGGCCCGCTTGTCTACAAACGCTCGAGAGCCATAGTCGGGTCGACTCCGTGGCCTTCTCGCCCGTCTCGAAGCAGCTGGCGTCGGTGTTAAACGAAACCATTAAGATCTGGGATATAAGCAGCGGTAAGTGCTTACAAACGCTCGAGGGCCATAACAATTCGGTCCGCTCCGTAGCCTTCTCACCCGTCTCGAAGCAGCTAGCGTCAGCGTCGTGGGACAACACTATTAAGATCTGGGATATAAGCAGCGGCAAATGCCTGTCAACACTTGATCACTGTTACACTCATTCTGACACATCAGCCTTCTCCTATGATTTAACAAGGCTAGTGTTAGTATGGAGCAAGACAGTTACGGTACTGGATACTAGTAGTGGCGAGTGCCTATTAACGCTTACGGACCATCGCAATGATGTCAACTCAACAGCCTTTTCTCATAACTCAACCTGGCTAGCATCAGGATCATTTGATGGCACTGTCACAATTTGGGATACCAGCAGCAGCAAGCGCCTGCACACGCTCAAAGGCCATAGCCGTGCAGTTAACTCAATCACCTTCTCCCACGATTCAACCCGGCTGGCGTCAGGGTCGCGTGACAGCACTGTTAAGATCTGGGATGCCAACAGCGGCGAGTGTTTACAGACGCTTACTGGTCACAGTAGTGGAGTTAACTCAGTCGCCTTCTCCCATGACTTAGCTCAGCTAGCATCTGCGTCAAATGACTGGACGGTTAAGGTCTGGGATGCTAGCAACGGCGAGTGCCTATCAACGCTTGAAGGCCATAGCGACTGCGTTACTTCAGTGGCCTTCTCCTATGATTCGACAAAGCTAGCATCAGGATCGTACGATGAAACAGTTAAGATCTGGGATGTTAGCAGCAAGTGCTCGCAGACGCCTAAGGGCTATAGTAGAGCAATTAGCGTAATCGCCTTCTCCCATGACTTAGCTCAGCTAGCATCTGCGTCAACTGACAATACGGTTAAGGTCTGGAATGCTAGCAACGGCGAGTGCCTATCAACGCTTGAAGGCCATAGCGAGCACGTTATTTCAGTGGCCTTCTCCTATGATTCGACAAAGCTAGCATCGGGATCGAACGATGAAACAGTTAAGATCTGGGGCTCTAGTAGCGGCGAGTGCCTATCAACGCTTAGAGGCCATAGGTACGGAGTTTATTCAGTGGCCTTCTCCCATGATTCGATAAGGCTGGCGTCGTCAGACGCAGACAAAGTTCAGATCTGGGACGCTCGCAGCGGCGAGTGGTTGTTAAAGCTCGAGGATCATAAGGATTTCGTTACATCAGTTACCTTTTCCCATAAGTCGGCCCGGATCGCGTCGGCGTCACACGACAATACAGTTAAGATCTGGGACGCAAATAGCGGCGTATGCCTCCATACGGTCGATGTTGGCAGAGTACTTCTCAGCATTTCGTTTGACATCACTGACTCACATCTTCATACTGGATTTGGCACTATCGACGTTAGCACTTTATCACGGCCAGATGAAATTCGACCTATTCCAAAGCCTCAAGGCTTAGCTTTACACCCAGATCGTACATGGGTAACGTATAATTCAGAGAATCAAGTATGGATCCCCTCAGAATATCGGACATTATGCTCCTCCCCGCTACCAGGGAAAATCTTCGTCATCAGTGTTGGAACAGGAAGGGTATGGGCATGCAAATTCCAGCTGAACACAACCAAAGGTCTCATGGAGGAATAACACATCATCGTACGCATTCTCATTATCTCTGTTGTAGAAGGGGTCTAGGGATCGATATCATTGTATAGCTTGCCAAATTGCGACAAAGAACTCCGAGCATTCTCAAGGGGGATGAAGAACCATTGTGTTGAATATTTACCACTTGAAATTTGTCAGAAGCAGATGAACTCGTCAACAACGCTAGCAGGGATGGTGGCCGACCCGTTCCTGCCCTAACCTTGTGCTGGAGGGAATAATTTGTTGGTGCTTTGAAGAGAAGAGAGTAGATGGTGCGGTGCCTCGCCAAGCAGTCGATATGACCAGATGCACCTTGTATTTGCTATCATAAGTTATCGAAAAGTACATCTCCGGGCTTTATATGGACAAGAATGATGCCCGAAACTGTAGGTGACTGTTGGCAAATTCTCACAACCCGAACTCACCACAGGAATGCAAGCATTGAATCATGCTGGCAACATCCCGACAGATCTTCATTCGACAACCTACTACGTATATCTGTACTCTTGCCTTCATCCATTGCCATGAAGCTCTCGAGGGAGGTCACCATATACCCTTCGTTCCAGCCTCAGCGTAGTCCAAACACGACCAGAGTCCACGATGATCATGCAAGAAATGCCAACCAGTTCCACAACACCCAGGTGCTTGCGAACTTTTGGATGCGGCAGGAACAGAGAGACCTCATTCCAAACCCCAGTTTCAAACACTACAAGAAACCTGTACACTGCATAATCATACCAATCATCACCCCACCCAAGCCAAGCCAAGCCAACCCCAGTCCCAAAAAAAACGTGCACCGCTACCCGCCCGTCCACCCAACCAACCCAAACGCCGACAACATCTCATACCCAAACCCACCCGACACTTCCAACAGATACATACTCTACCCTCACTCGCTCATTTCGCTATCCAGCAGGCTATCCACAATATCGCTCTCCGTAACCGCCACCCTCCTCGGTACCTCCGTAACATCCCCTTCTTCACCGTCGTCCTCATCGAGCGGCATCCTCGTCCCCTCCCCTTGCATGCCGGCCATCATGGTATCCTCATCTTCCTCCACCTCTTCCGGTTCCGCGGTGGTCGCAGGTGTGGGCGTGCGCGCGTCTGTACCAGCCGGCGTCGGCGTGACACTCCCGGCACGACTCTGCTCGGCCCCCGATTCCGCCTGCGTGACCATTTCCACATCACCCAGCCTCTTGGTCAACGCATTGTCGAGTTTGACGAGGAAGTTGCGCTGGGTGGCGTCAACACCAATCTTGCCTTCTACGGCTTCGCTCACGAGACTGTGAAGCGAACGCAGTGCTTCTTCATCCGGTGTCGGACCACTTGTTGCGATGGTGACCTTGGTCAGCAGACCCAGCAACGGTTTCCGCTCATCTTTGCTCGCGTGGCTAAGCGTCCGTTCGAGAATTTCCGTCGCGAGGACCATGTGCGGCTCCTCTGCTTCCTGGCTCGTGGTCGTCTTCCCGTCGAGGCCGAGGGTGGTGGCGCCGACAACTTTCCGTCCGTCCGTCCAATCTGAAAGGTGGGCTGTGATGACGGGCCAGCCAACCATCTCTTCGTCTTCGTCGCTATCGATGTCTTCGCGCATGAGGAGAAGTTTAACCATAACAGGGACAGTGATCTGAGCCAGGAGTAACGCGTTTTTGAGCTTCGAGTGGCAGAATACGGGGATGAAGTACGATAGTGCCTGGCGAAGGGCGGGGTTTGCTGAGGTTTCGGGGTTGAAGTAGGTCAGCACGAAAGCTTTCAGTATATCGGCGGTTGGTGCAGGAGGCAGGATGCCGAGGAGGAGGAGTTTGGAGGACGCCGTGCAAGCCATCAAGCTGATCTGGTTATTGTCCGATTGGAGGGCTTTGAGGAGGACCTTGGTAAGGGGCTTGATCAAGGGGTTTGGAAGTTGCGCAGCGGACGTTGTCGAGGTCATTGAGGTGTCGGGGTCAGGCGGTGGTGGGGCGAGGAGGGTTGGATGCGTGATGATGAGGTCGGTGAGGACTTGGAGGGCGATTTCCTTGAGGGCATCGTGGCCTTTTGTGAAGCAGTGGAAGAACACCTCCAGGTTCTTTAGGGCGAGGTCCTGGGTGTTTGTTAGTATCTCGAAGGGGGAGCAATGGTGGGAATGGGAGCAGGATGGTACCTTGCTAAGGAGAGCACTCAAGCCCAGACATATTACACCGCGTTCTCTGATCATCAGGTTGTTGTCACGAACGGCGGGAATGATGAGGGTATCGAGCATCGTGTTTAACGAGTTGACCGACTCCAGATCGCAGTTGACGTTTTGCAGCGTGCACTGAGCGATGTGAAGGCACTTCGAGTACACCATTTCCTCGCGAATGCGCTTATCTTCCTCCTCTTCGGGTTTGAGTTCTTTTGCGGCCTTTTTCTTCTTGGTGGTGGCATGGGCAGTGGATCCGGCATCACTTTCGATATCCGATTGGGCGGAATGGAAGCTTTCTTCGTCCATCTCGTCGCCTTGCTCGGTCGCGTCGTCGCCCATGAGCGTATCGCGCACTTCGGCGATGGCTTCTTGGATGATGGCGCAGAAGTCAGCCTCTCCACGGTTGCCACAGCATGTGCGCAGAACCTCGACCGCAAGTTTGGTGCACTCTTCCGGAAGTTGAGCGCGGGCGAGCGCTCCACGCATGAGATTGTACATCTGTCGTCGCCCAACCTCGTCGGCATAGTCGAGGGTCAGTGCGATGTGCAGTAGCTGCTGGACCACAAAGTCCTGCTCTTCGACATCTTCCTGTGCTTCCTCTGCCTCCGGATCTTCTTCTCCCATCAAAGCGGCACGTTCGACCAGCTCCACCAGCGTGTTGAGGTGCTTTTGAACAACGAAGGCGAAGATCTTAACCTCGGGCATCTTGTCTTCCAGCATGTCGCGTACGCGATCGTCTTCGGTGGTGCTGCAGTAGTCGTTCAACGTTCGCGCCACGAAGGCGTTCTGCGCATCCAACTCATTCCAGAACTCGTGGTCGAAAGAGACGAACTCCCGGTAGTCTGGTCGCAGTTCCCAGAACACTCGCATGGCTTCGTGCGCGATGCCATCTTCTGCCCCTGATTTTGTAACATAGATGCGTTCCAGTAGCTCCGTGAGAGCTTCCAGATTGAGCGGCGCAGGCTCGCCAGGCTTCTTCTCTTCTGCCGGACGAGTGTCGTGAGAGGAAGCGCAGTCCTCAAGCCAGCGTTCGCAAAAGAGACGTGCAGCAGCCTTTCGCACCAAGTCGTCTCGATCTCGCAGGCCCCAGCGTATAAGTTTCTCCCGCTCGACGAGCGACAGGTGGCGAAAGTCACCCAATGTAGGCAGAATCTTGCCATAGACTATGCGTCTCATCGACGTGTCCATATCTCGGGCGCGTTCGAGGATATACCGCAAAGTCGATGGCAAGAAAGGCAGGTTCTGCAGCACCGCTCGTCGTACTTCGGCGCTGGGGTCATTGATCATGATGTCCATAAGCCTCTGCAGTATGTTGCCCGCAACATCGTCGTCACTGTCTTCATCCTCATTCTCGTCGTCATCGTTCCCGGCAAGGCGACCCAGGCCCAGCACAGCTTGGACACGAACGGAGGGTTCCTTGTCCCGCAGACGCTTCATAAATCCGAGCCTGAACAGGTCAAACACCTCTTCGTCGATCATCTCCAGGTTGTTCACGATGTGGGCCACCGTTTGCGTCGCGCGGAATCGAATGATTTTGTCCTTTGCCGTCAGGAACCCAAGCAGCGTCTTGAGAATGTGGGCTATCAACCGGCTGCTGGGCGTCTCCGCCACCGCTTCGGTGTCGTCTTCTGTCTGGAAGATGGCTTGATCTACCCCACGTCAGCAACCCGGGTTCCCAGTTCCATTCCAGCATCGCTGCTCACCCTTTTCCGAGGCATGTTTCAAAAACAGCACCAGAAACCTGATAACCCTATCGCCCACGTTTTCCCCCTTCTTGATCCCCAGCACCCTCAGCACGCATCGCATAATCTCATCGTTGAACTCTTTTTCATCGAACTCCTCCTCTTCTTCCCTCTTTCCTTTTTTCTTGTCCTCTTGTACTTCGAAACAACACCGCTCCTGCAGCTTCCTCAGGTTCGTCTGCAGCTTCCTCTGCGTCGCCGTTGTGTTCTGCGCATCGCTGAAAATCTGGCCTATCTGCGTGCGGAGCGAATTGCCGGGCCCTTCGTCGGGCACTTCAACGGCGTGGGCAGATGTGCGTGCGGATGCGGAGCCGCGGGTTGATTTGAGGGTCGTGGTACTGGATTTGCGCCCTGCCGTTGAGCGCGTGGATGCGCGGCCTGGCATGCTGGCGAAGAATGTGGTGAATGACGATGGTGGTGATGATGGGGTGTGGTGTTTTGGGCGTGTCGAGGTTCAGACGTGTTGACGCTGAGTGGCCGTGTCGTCGTCGTTGTCGTCGTTGTTGTCGTTGTGGCCGCTGTTGTCGTTGAGGTCGCTGTTGTTGTTGTTATTGTTGTGATGGTTTCTCCCCATACGGTAGATACGGCCGCCACCACCCACGCGGAAGCACGGTGCGCTGCAGCTGTAGCGCGAGTCATGTAAACAAATGGCGACATCGGCGGGAAACGGCGCTGATTCGCTCAGTGCACTTACAAACCTCGTCTTTGGGGAACGTTCATCGAGTGCTCCACCAAGGTCACTGGTTACTGGCAGGTGCTTCCCTAGCCGCAAAACATGTTCAGGACGGCGTCGCGGAGCTTCGCTGCCTCGGTATGGCGGAGCGCAGAGTCGCTTTCGCGGCTGGAAGCCGGCTATCAGACCGGCATCAACATCTCAAAAGCCCAAGGCGTTGGACAGCGGGGTTTCCTTGACGGTACCTATGCCCTCACTCCAAGCTTCCTTCCACGTCTCCGTATCCTGATAAAAAAAACCCCCAGCAATTGGCAAGACCCCGTTGATCCGCCTCAAGCGCCTCTCCGAAGAAACCGGCTGCAATGTCCTCGGCAAAGCCGAATTCCAAAACCCCGGCGGCAGCGTCAAAGATCGCGCAGCCCTCTATGTGGTCGAGGCCGCGGAGAAGGCGGGCCTGCTCAAGCCCGGGGGCACCGTCATCGAAGGCACGGCGGGAAACACCGGCATCGGGCTCGCCCACGTCTGTCGCTCCAAGGGCTACAGGCTGGTGATTTACATGCCGAACACGCAGTCGCAGGGGAAGATTGATCTGCTGAGGCTGTTGGGCGCCGAGGTGTATCCGGTGCCAGCTGTCGCCTTTGACAACGAGATGAACTACAATCACCAGGCGAAGAGACATGCGGACAAGCTGGACAACGCGGTCTGGACGAACCAGTTCGACAACACGGCGAATCGACAGGCGCATATCGAGACCACCGGGCCGGAGATTTGGTATCAGACCGAGGGCAAGATCGATGCATTTACATGCGCAACCGGAACCGGAGGTTCGCTGGCGGGTGTCACACGCTATCTGAAGGAGAAGAGCGACGGCAGGGTGAAGAGCTTCCTTGCGGATCCGCCGGGGTCTGTGCTACACTCCTACATCCAGAGTGGCGGAAAGCTCGCCGAGAGGGCGGGAGGTTCCATCACGGAAGGCATCGGTCAAGGAAGGGTGACGGACAACTTAAAGCCGGATATCGACCTCTTGGACGGCTCGGTGCATATCAGCGACGAGAAGACCATCGAGATGGTGTACAGGTGTCTGGACGAGGAGGGACTGTACCTCGGTGCAAGCTCGTGTCTGAACGTGGTTGCGGCGAAGGAGGTGGCCGAGAAGCTGGGCAAGGGCCACACTGTCGTCACACTGCTCTGCGACGGTGCGTACCGCTACGCCGACCGCTTGTTTTCAAAGAAGTGGCTGGAGGAGAAGAAGTTGCTCGGCTCGATACCCCAGCATCTGTCCAAGTACATCGTCTTGCCCTGAGCAGAAATAGAACGCCCAAATGTAAATCATGTCATGTAATTCGCTTGCAAGTCTTCTTTCCCATGCGCCGTCGCTATGCTGCATAGTATGCATTTCCTTTCCAACCCCCCATCATCGAGCCTTATGCTTTCAATGACTTGAGTACCTTCACTGCCTCGGCGGACTCCTCCATATCCACGTAAACCTTCATGATTTTCATCACCTTAGCCTGTCCAGCCGCGCCCGCCCCCTTCGCCTGCTGCAACGCCGTACTCAGATCCAGCAACAGCGTGTTTCTGACCTTGATCAAGCGCGGAGTCTGCGCCGCGATAAACGGGTGCTCCTCCAACCCCTTCTCCAACTCCTGCACGATGCGATACTCCAGCACATGCCTCCTCAGTCTGGATATCGAGACCCCCACGACGACACCGTCACCCTCGTCGTCCTCAGATTCCTCCTCGCTATCGTCACTGTCAACACCCTCACCCCCATTCACCACGCCAGGCTTCCCCGCCGTCTCGATGACCAGGACCTCTTCCAGCGCCTTCAGCCGCGCATCGTATTCCACCAGCCTCCGCCCAACCGCAATCTTCCGCCTCACATCCTCCCTCTCCTTCACCAACGCACCCACCTCCCCCTCCCGCCCGGTGACCAGCCCCTTGCTGGCATCCACCTCCTTCCTCAACCCCAGCAACCCCACCCTAACCTCCTCCACCTTCTCATCCCCGCCCTTCAAGCTCCGGCCCAGCCCCAGGAAATCCTGATAATTCGAGTTCACGAGATCGAGGAGCTCGCGCGAGAGCAGCTGGGAGCGCGAACGCAGCTCGGAGCGGAGATCCTCGAGCGTCTGGTGGCGGTTGCGGAGCGTCGAGAGGTAGGACGAGGGCGTGAAGTCCGGGGCGAGGAAGGCGGAGCGCGGGAGCGGGACGGGGTACGGGAGGGAGTCTGGGTTGTCGTCCGAGTCGGAGGCTTCCGGGGACTGGGCCGAGGACGTCTGCGAGGATCCGATCTGGACCAATGGTCAGCCAACACGCTTCGTCGGGGGCGGGGGGGGGAGGAGGGGCTGTGAAAGGCATGGATGGATGTGGGCGGCGGGGGAGAAGCGGGCAATGGAAGGGACGCACGTAGAAGCCGCTCATGGTTGCTGTCTGTTGTGGAATGGGCTATAGCATACTGTGCAGCCGTGCTAGCGTGTTGAGGTGCGTGTATCTATGCCTGTATGTATGCGTGTGACGTGCGTGGCGAGGTGTGCGCTTATCGATAGCGTAGGACAGGCGGGAAGTGCACATTTGGTGCACTTTTGGGCCGACGACGTGCGACTTCGGAAAAGCCAACCTCGGCCTCGGAACCATGTATTTCCAATCCACCCGTCAGAGCCAGGGTTATTCATCCCACCCTCCCAGCGCGCATATCTACATGCATGGTGGGGGTGACGGAACACTAGTAGTAGACGGCAGGTGTCGTACATGTAAATTTCCCCTAGTGCCTTTCCCCCATCGCTCCCAAACTCCGTGACGTCTGCTTCACTCTGCTTCTTTCCCTCTGAAGTCCTCCGGCCGTTCGTTCGCGCAGTAAAGAGAAGAAGAAGAAGAAGAAGAAGAAGACCTCCAGAGATGCCACCCCCCCAACCCGACCTCCCCGAACCAGCCCATCCAAGCATCGACTCCATGTTGAGCCGCAGATTCGGAAAGGAAATCGCAAACTACTTTTCCGGTACCTTTCCCCCTCGTTGAACCCTTCTCTCGTCCCCCGTCCCCACCACCCGAAACTGACACCGGACGGACGCGCAGGTTCACCGCTCAACCGCGTCTCTTTCCTCCGCCCCGACACCACCTTCCTCAGCAGTGCGCTCAAACACCCCAGCACCACATTCCTGCTCTTCAACAACCTCGAGCCCCTCCTCTCCTCTCCCACCGCCCTCGCAACCGCCACCTTTGGAGATGTCAAGCCCATAATCGGCGAGGACCCTTTCGACCGACACGAAGACGACATCATCAAGGGGTACAACTCGAGTGTGTACATTCCGCAGGTGGTGTTTCTGGGGCTGGACGAGCGGAAAGAGGGGTTCGTGTACAAGGACCATTACAAGGGACAGCCGTGGTTTGCCGTCGATGTGACGCCGAAGAAGAGTGCGACCGAGGCCGCGGAGAAGTTGATCGAGGGACTCAAGGGGAAGGGATTGGATTTTAGCAAGGGAAGGGTGCATATGAGTTTGCCGGCACAGCAAGGTACGCCCACACGTACATCGCATTCCCGCCCAAACACGGACGGGCGCTGATAGCGGAGAAGCTGCCATCTACGCCGAAGCCAGGCACATGCTCGACTGGAACGCACGTAACCCCTTCTGTGCAACGTGCGGCTACCCTACCCTATCGATCAATGCGGGCTTCAAGCGTACCTGCCCACCCCGCGATATCGCTCCCTCGATCCAGAACCCGGACCGTCCACCCTGCGCTACGAGAACCGGCATCTCCAACGTCTGCTTCCCTCGGACAGATCCCACCGTCATCATGGCTGTGGTGTCTGCAGATGGCCAACGTATCTTGCTCGGTCGTCAGAAGCGTTGGCCGCAGCATTGGTACTCCACGCTGGCAGGCTTCTTGGAACCCGCCGAATCCGTCGAGGAAGCCGTTCGTCGTGAGGTTTGGGAAGAGAGTGGTATCCATCTGGGTCGTGTGGTGATTCATTCGACGCAGCCGTGGCCGTATCCCGCAAACCTGATGATCGGCGCCGTGGGGCAAGCGATTCCGGGAGGTGAGGAAGTGCATCTGGGCCACGATGCGGAGCTTGAGGACGCGAAATGGTTTACTGCTGAGGAGGTAAGGGAGGCGCTGAGAGTTGGAACGAGCGGATTGGGGGAAGAGGCTGGACCGGAGTATAAAGAGGGAGGGTTGAGGTTGCCGCCCAAGACGGCTATTGCACATCAACTGATGAGTGCGGTGGTTAATGGATTCGCGAGTGGGACGCCCATGATATAGAAATAGACACATGGAATGATGGAATAGATGATATGGTACAGTATGTTCATACAGCCACGTGTACATTTCACAAAGGGCCCGAGAGCTCCTTGGGCGCTATCGAGTTGGCGCCTTTGAATTCGCCGTTCAGCGTGAAGCCGGGCGAGTTCGTCGAACTGAGAACCTGCATCACATTAGCACGCGCGTCCCGCGCCACCGCAAATTGGATGAGGGGACACCCACCACTTCATGAATCTCCTTACTTATCCGATCGCTCATCTGCGCCATGTCCTTCTTCACCGACTCCATGAAAGCCTTGATATTCCTCTGCAGCTCCTCGGGCGTGAACCCCAACTGTCCAATCGCCATCCTGACCACGCCCATCCTCTCCCGATACTCACTCCCACCCACCATGTTCTTGACCGTGCTCCCCACGCTGGTCACCACCGTCCCCGTCTTCGTGCTCGGCATCAACCCTTTCGGACCCAGCACCCTTCCCAAGCCCGACTTGTTCAGCTTCTGCAGCGAATCGATGTGGCAGATGCAGCGATCGAATTCAACGACGCCTTCGCGTATCTGATCGAAGACGGTTTCCTCGCCGACGAGGGTGGCGCCCGACGCCAGCGCCTCGATGCCAGCTTTGCTGTCCGGGGCGGCGATTACGCAGATTCGAAGATCCGTCTTCACGGGATGGGGAAGTCGGAGGCGGTTGCGGACCACGGGTCCGTTTTTCAGGGTGCGGAATCGGACGTGCATTTCGTATTTGGCCGACGTTGGGGGGCGGCCGACTTCGAAGGCGCGGATATATCTGAACCCTCTCTGTCAGTGCTGCTGCTGGACTGCTCAAGCCTCGTCCATGGGATGGCTGGCGGGTCGCGAAGGGAAACGTACTGCATCGCATCGAGGAGAGCGAATTGGTCTGCTTTCCGCAGGTCATATTGCCGGAAGGTGTTCCTCATCTTCTTTTTTTTCTTCTCCTTGGATGCGCTTTTCGTTGCGGCGCATCGTACCGATTGGAACGCCGAGGGAGCGAGGCGTGGGATCTCTGGTCGGACGAGGGCTATCGAGGGTCTTGCTATCCTGCTCAATGGAGCGATGAGATGTCTTGGGTGGGCCATGGGGACGTCTGATGGCTAGAGAAGTGTGAGCATGTTGGTTTCCAAAAGTTAGCCTGCGGGCGGAGCTCGGGAGTGCTAAGGCGCTAAACCGCCTTTGTCACAGTCGCGCTTTCCTTTGGAAGGGACCCTTCGCATCTGTGTCTGGTCTTCATCTTGACCTTGTTCAAATTCCTCGGTGATGTCGTTTCTGCTGCAGGAAATCCTTCACGTTGGTACCTTGGGTTGGGATGTGAATTTTTTTCATTGCAATGCTGATATTCTATAGCGATCCATCTCCCCGCCCCTTGGGTGGTGCATGGTACCGACAAAATACAATAAGCCCCTTTCACGTAACCAAGACTTATTATGTGTATCGTGAACAAAAAAGAAAGAAAACCTCCACACGGAAGCGGAAGTGTAGGAAGCAAAGAAGGGGTATTTAACATTGAGTTCAAGTAAAAGGGGAAATGAATGCCATGTCGATCAACTGGATCCGGTCCCCGTCCGGAGGACCAAGTCATAATACAAAAAGGCAACCCCCGCCTACCTGTGATGTGCCAGAAAGTGAAATGCATATAACGTGCAAAATACCGACTCTCATCGCCAAAGATCCGCTCTCGAAGATCGCTTTTGGTGGGAGGGCATCCAACTGGCTCTTGGTGGGCCGCCCAGACCGGTCAAAGAATTTGAATGTCCATGGCCAAATCCGCCAGTCGGTCCTAAATTTCCAGCGCTGCGTGGACGCTCGTCGGCGCCGTCATTGGCAGGTATAGCCAAGAAACCACCAAAACCGTTTGGCACAACGACGCTCTTCCTGGCATCACCGCCCCACTGCGGACCCAGTCCCCTGTGCGCACTATAGCTGCTCAATGGCCGACCTCCGGTCATCGATCCCCTCCGTCCGAAACCATCAGCCGGCATGATGGAAGTGAAGATCCATTCGAGCTCGTCCAACCCCTTGGAAAACACCTCGAGAGGCTGACTAAAACCGCGCGGGGGTGGCGCATCGGCGAATGGACGGACAGGTGGGGCAAGAGTGAGAGACTCGGGGAAGTTGGGGTCGCGGACGTACAGCTGTCGCAGGGCGGGTAGCGAGCTGGACATGAGGGAGGTGGTGAGATAATGGTAGTAGGATGTCGCCGGCGAGTACATCAGGTGAGTGGAGTTCGAGATGATCTCGTAGTTGAGCTTGCGGAGGCTGCGCGATGTCAAAGGTGGGATTGGATCGATCGGAAGTGATGCGGATACGGTGGCGGTGTATTCCAAGGTTTGAAGACTGGTTGCGTGTTGCAGGATGATATGCAACGATGCAACGGGTAGGCCAGAACAATCCTTGATCTTCAACGTTTGCAGCGTGTCCCTGCAGACTGGGATGGACAGATAGGAAGAGAGGCCTCGGGCAGTCACGCCATGCATCTTGGTCAGCCTAAGTGTATCCAACGGTGGGAGGTCGGGTACACCGGGCACAGAATGGAAGAAGCTGTCATTCAACCATGGAATGTTGGAAAAGCTGACCTCGCTCAGCCAGGGGAGGGCGCCAAATGCGCGCCTGAAGACTGTGGGCTCAATCTGGATGCTGTTGAACTCCACCATGCGCAGCTCTTGCCAGTATCCATGGAGCAGTGTCTCCAACGCCTGCTCGCTGCCCTCGTTGTACTTCATCTTTCGTATCTTGGGACACTTTGCCTGCAGCTCCTGCCGTAGCATGTGGCATGTGGGGTCGCCGGTGTAGAAGCCGTCGGGAAGGTCGATGTATTCGAGGTTTGGGCATACCGACACGGTACGGGCCAGATCAGCCTTGCAGGACTCGCGGGTCATGTAGGGTATCTTGACGAAGCGGACGCGGGAGCCGACGTGTTGGTTGCTGCGCACGGTGCGGCACAATTGCTGCAGGCGTTTCGCGGGCGGGTCCATGTCATCCCCGGGCTGGGTCTTCTTCCTACGCTGCTCGGCGTAGACTTCTTCGAGTTCGCAGTAGTGCACGGCGTCTATTCGGATGCTCTTGTAGCTGCCGCTTGTCAGCCTGTGTTTTCCGCTGCCTGCACAAAAACTCACAGCAGTCCCGCAGCGACCGAGTAAAACTGGCGGTTGGTGAGGGCGCAGTGGGCCAGGTCCCGCATATCGCAGGTCATACAGCCGTCGTGGCCCGAGTCCTCGCTCGATTCGAGCGTCTCGTCGGCAGCATGCGGGCACACATATTCGAATATGCGACGCAGGATCCTGTCGTCGAGGCGCTGCGTCTGGTTGGGGCCATGGTAGGGGGGGGATTGGAAGTTGTGGTTGGGGACGCGGAGGTCTTTGTTCTTCTTGGGACTCTTCGGACGGCGAAACAGTTTCATAAACCCCATCATGCGTGAGGAGAAGGTTCTGCGGGGTGGTCAGAAGGGGATAATTGACATGGCAGGGCACACGCAATTTGGATGCAGTTATGAGACGGGGAGGGGTGTTTGTAATGCGCAGGGTCCGGACTTTGGGGCATGTACAATACTTACGCACGCTGGAACTCCGCATTTTGGTGATGCCGAGACATGTTGACGCGGGGGAGAGGCAGGGTTGCAACCAATGTGCCTCGGGCAGCTTGTGTTCGAATTACGTCGGGTACTGTGTACTGTACAACAGGTTGTGGTGTTGCCCAGGCGTTGTGCGGCGTGTCCACAAAAGCTCATGGGACGCGTTAAAGGGGGCGTCCTTGTTCAGGATGAGATGGCGCCCGCGGATCTCACTTACTTACAACGCAACTTCACCGTGAGCCTGGGACTAGCCCCCGGCTGTGGCAACCAGCAGCGCCAATCCCCAGCCTGCAGTCAGCATGTGCGCACTATGCGGGTGGTATACAATAGCATGCATCTATTCGGTATACTGCTGTTCTTGGACCGCGGGACGAAACGAACCGGCCATGTACAAGCATACGTAGTATGTACTATGTATATATATATATATATTCAAAGCTCGAGCTACGATATCAAATGATGTAATAATACATGCTGCTTGCTCTGATACCTTGGCTGGCCCCGGTCATGGCAACACCTGGGCGAGATGGTCTGACGGCGTGCTTGCACAAAGGGGGGGCCGATTCGTTCACGGTGCGACTCCCTTGAACCCTGCATCCGTCTGCGTCGGCGTGGGTGTGTCACAATGGGCAACGGGGACGAGATGATGGATACACGGCATCGAACGGGGGCGCACAGCACACGCGGGAGCGTTCAGCACGACGCGTGTGGCCGTCCGGAGTGGTTCGTGAGAGGGCGACGAGGCGTTTCAGATGGCAATCAAAGCGGCGGAGCAGCTCTGCCGAGCGAGCGATGCCACGCACACCAGCACCAGCACCACCAGCACCCGCCCAGCCAGCAGCGCCGCGGGGACGAGGTCGCTGAGGTCGCTGAGGGCCGCTGCACGTCGCAGGGCATGCGAGCGGTCCGGTGCTGGACGGGTGCAGACAGACGTGGGGAATGTCAGGATCCATCGCCATCGCAAAGGTACGGTGGACTTCACGGCCGATGACATGAGATGCTCCCATTCGCTGGGCCTGGTCTAAGCTCCTCTTTTTCTCGAGAAGCGTCAGAGATCCCAGCGCCATAGAGATAGCAGCTGTGCACGTCCGTGTCTTCTACACGACCTCCCGAACAGAACGCAGGAGACCTTTTCCATCGCTGCCCACATCGTCCGAAGTCTCCTTCGCCTGCATCCCGTCCTGCAGCTTCGTGGCTGGCCCCATCTCCCGCCGCTCCCCTCTCACCTCCGAGCTGTCGCTCTTTCCACCTTTCCGCTCCCTCCTCCTCCTCCTGTCCCTCCTCGTCCGCCGCCGCCGCCTCCGCCGTCCCAAGCGCCTTCCGACCCTCCCCAGCTCCTTCCCCAGCCTGCGATTGCAGCCGTGACCCTCCGGACGCCTTCGAGACACGCCCAAGCCTCCGCACCACCGACGCCATGGCCAGCCAGCAAAGTGCCCAGAGCCCCAATCTCGACCGCTATGTGGTGATCCACGTAGCCACCACCTGCGACGAACACGGCGTCTACGTCACAAAGGACTCTGCAGAGGTGATTGAGCTTGGGTGGATCCTTCTGGACGCCAAAAGCTGCGAGGAGGTGAGCGCCGGTCCCGCGGTAGCCATTTCTGCGTGCTGACGTATCCCCCACAGCTTCATCGTGAAAGCGTGCTGGTCAAGCCCATAAACACGCCAATTACGGCCCTCTGTAGTACGTGGGCGCCTTCCCTGCCTTGCCTTCGCTCTCTCTCCCTTTCCCTTTCCCTTTCCCTTTCCCTCACCCGCACTTTCACTGACGTCGCCCACCTTGCGCAGCCAGCTTGACGACCCTCACCTGGGACCAGGTCCGCAACGCCGGCACCTTCCGCGATGCCGTAAACCGCTTCGACACCTTCGCACAGGAGCACCTGATCCCCAAGAACGTCGAATTTGCCTTTGTGACACTCGACTCTTGGGACTTGCGCGTTCAATTGCCCCGCGAAGCCCGCGATAAGGCGGTTGTGCTGCCTCCCTATCTGCAGCACTCGCGGACCTTCGACCTGCGCACCGAATATCAACGCTGGCAGGCCCATCACCCAGAGTCCCTGCCCTTCGGTTCCAGTGCACTGACCAATATTTGTGCCGCCCTGGAAGTGGAGCCGGTGCAGTCCTCTGCCCCTATTAAACATAACCTTCCCTTCCATCTGCAGGCTCTTGCCCCGGCATCGCCAAGGCGTGCCATGGAAGAGACGGTCACGCTCGCCCGAGTACTTAGAGGACTGATCCGCAAATCCCAACCTCCACAAGATCATCCCGACGTCTTGACCAAACCAATGGATGCCCGCGCCGACGTTCGAGCGTTCCTTTCGGAGCGCAGCAAAGTGCTCCACATGAGCGGCCTGCCCCACGATACCACCCAGTCGGAGCTGGAAAGCTGGTTCACCCAATTCGGAGGCCGTCCCATCGCCTTCTGGACCCTGCGAACCCCCGATCAGCACAAGCCTACCGGCTCTGGCTTCGCCATCTTTTCTTCGCACGAAGAGGTAAGCGCCCCGGTCATCGGGAACTCACCTTCCTGGTGTGCTGACAAAACTAGGCCGCCGAGAGTCTCTGCATGAACGGCCGCGCTCTCAACGAAAAGGCCATCGAAGTCTCGCCTTCCTCCAGCCGAGTGCTCGATCGTGCCGCGGACATCCTCACACCCTTCCCGCCCAGCAAGAACCGACCTCGCCCGGGTGACTGGAACTGCCCGTCCTGCGGTTTTTCCAATTTCCAACGTCGTACTGCATGCTTCCGCTGCTCTTTCCCCGCCATGCAGGGCCCTCCAGGTGACCCAATGGCCTACGGCGGCGGATACGGTTACGGCCATCCGTCCATGATGGGCCCACCCCAGCACCAGATGAGCCATGGACATGGTCACGGTATGGGTCACGGCGGACATGGCCATGGGCACATGCGCGGCGGTACTGGTGTTGTTCCCTTCCGTGCCGGCGATTGGAAGTGTGGAGAGAACGGTTGCGGATACCACAACTTTGCAAAGAACGTCCAGTGCCTCCGCTGCGGCGCTAGCCGTGCTGGTGCTGCCGTCGTCGCTGATTCCGGCTTCCCCTCCCCCATGGACACCCCTTCCAGCTTCGGTATGGGTCCTCCTTCCATGGGCGGCACTCCCGGCCCTGGCCCATATGGCGCTGGCTTCAATGGTGGCTTCCCGGCCCAGCAGTATGGCGGCCCTCCCAGTTCGTACGCCCTTCCTGCCGGCATCGGCGGTGCCAGCCCGTATGGCCCCATGGGCGCCCAATACCCCCCTAATGGCGGCATGCATGCTACCCCTTTCGACAGCCGCTCCGCTGAAGCTGCCTTCACCTCGGCCGACCCCTACCCCAACCAGGGTGCCATCAACGGCGGCGACGGACGCAACGACCCCTTCTCCTTCCTGTCCACCGGCTTTGGCGGATTGTCTGTGAACGATGACCGCCGCAACAATTCCAACGCCGCGAACAAGTCGCCGGCGTAGGTTCAAGTATATAAGGTATCGATGTTATCGGGCCTAGATCTTTCTGGATCATTTTTGGCGCGAAATGACTTCGGTGGGAAGGGATACCGTGAGACCGATCTACGAGGCGCTTTCAGACTGGTTTTAAGATTTGCGGCATTTGCAGGTTTTCGGCATGGGATGGGCGGGAGAAAATAGACTGGAGATTCTCGGCAACGGTGTGTTTGATACCTTCTGGACTGGGGTAGCGGTGGTGTTCGGGGATCAAAACTTTCCACAAAAGCCTGGCAGGAAAAGTACAAGGACAACGGGCGGCACAAGGCGGATCTTTCTTGAATCAGCCCCAGCGAGGAGTTTTTCTTTTCTCTAGTTTTTCCTCTCAGCCATGTTTTGCCTTCCTGACTCTGCGTTCCCTCTTCCCTATCTAAATTGCCCAACCCTGTTTTTGCTTTCGTTTCCCTCCTTTACTCTCCCCAATCCATCCTCCACAGACACATACACATTACCTTCTTGCTTTGTCTTTTATTGCAACACCGACTTTTTTCTCCTGCGTGGCATAGCGTTTCTGGGCGGGTTCCATCCGGCGGCATGGCGTGGCGCTGGTGGGATTCCGGGGTCGGTGGGGTGTCTCCAGGCAAACGGACTCGAATTCGGTCTTCTTCCTGTCTCGACGGTGAGAGTCCGGCAGAAGGGAGGGTGTTCTTTCCTGTTTCCCAGTTCGTAAATAGATAATCAAGGAGCAGTGGCGAGGTCTGTTGGATCTTTGTTCACCCGCTCGAAATTAAATACTGTACTTATTGATGCCGTCCGACCGCTCCTGCGTGGTTCGAAATATGTGGAGAAGAAGTCAAGAGGGGATTTGCCTATGGGGCTGGGGAGGGTAGAAGGGAGCGAAGAGCCTGCAAGATGGCACAGGAGTACGTGCATCCTTTCGGTCTGGTGGTGAAGTGAACACACCCATCTCCCGACGAACAAAGAGCCGACCGACCGACCGACCAGAGACTTGGAAACACGCATGGCCCATTACTACATTCCCATCCTCTGCGTAGCCGCGCGCGCGCATCCAGCATGCATACATGGTGATACTTACAACGCGCCCCCCGACGTTTGCGTGCACCTTCTGCCGACTCACGATTCGGCGATGTGCAGATGACAGGGCGAGATGGCGAGACACAGACCTGCTGGGGAGAAACGACTTTGGGTTTCGGAGGCTGGCGACTGCACCACCACCACCACCACCACGTGATTACCTGGAGGAGAAGAACCAAGAGTACGTCGTCGCTCGCCTCAGGAAGCAAAGGCAAACGCGAAGAGTTTCCAGACGTTACACCTTGTGCACGCGGTGCGTGATGATGAACAAAAGCATCGGTAGTTTGGTTCAGTTTGGTTCAGTTTGGTCTAGTTTAGGGGGGAGGGGGGGGTTGTTTTTTGAGAGAAAGGGGGGGGACGGACACCTTCCATTCCAGCAGCCCGGAAGGACGTGGGCTCGGTTGTTCGAGGTATGATTTCAGGGCGCTGTTTGCGGCGCATTCTTCGTCCCGTGGATGTGCATTCCAGCGCGGCCAAATGCAGGGAGCCAAAAAAAAAAAAGGATGATGGGCAGACGATGGATGGAATGCGGGGGAAGTACAAGTTCGCAGGAGGCGACGTGGACGGACGAAGACGTTCAAGGGAAAGATATCCAGCGGAGTCGCACCGGAGGCACCGAAGATAGCAAGCCCTTTTTTTTTTCATTCATGCTGCGGTGCACAAGCATGAAGCGGCGAGGGTGTTGGAGGAAGGGAAAAAATAAAGATGTGGACGGGCCGGTCAGAGACGGACGTCGTTGGGAAATTCCAACGCGTGAGGGGGACTCTGGAAGACATGGTGCTGCCGCTATCATTCGGATACAATGTAATCGTTTCCCACCGGGATACGCGTTCTCGAAGTCACGAAATGTGCGTATTCGCCTGGAATCTGTGCGCCTTTTCTGTGGATACGAGGTTCTGGAAGATTAATGCTTCAAAGCACCGCGTGGACAGCCAGCGTATCCCAGTTACGCGTAATGATTGTCGAAACCGTGCGTAGATCCCCCTCGACCTCTTCTTCTTCAGCAACGTCAACGACGGCCTGTCCAGAGGTACCGTGGCAGGGTCTGACCATGAGAAATAAGGAGGGGTTGCGGGTGGAGATTGATTCGACGGAGCCAGTGTATGAGTTGAAGGCCTCGTCTCGGGTAGGGATGAGCTTCGCTGTTAATGATGGCGCGTTCATTTCGATGATGAAAGAAAGGGGGGAGCGAGCAGGGCGACAAGGTGCCATGGTGCCATGGACCAATTGACTGCAAGGAGATTTACTCTACATGGCAGCGGCGCAACAGAGATGAAAACAATAATGGGAAAGGATGCTGCATACCTTCCGATTCACTCGTAGGGACCATGGCGCAGTTGCGTGGATTGACATCCGTCTTACCTGCTGGCCCCCTCGAGCGCATGCTGGAGGTTGTGGTGTGGTGGATTTGTGAAATGCCGCACAGGGCAAGGGCTCCCTGCGGAAAAGCAACCGGGCAGAGGTTATTTTGGGACCGCACCTGACGCCAGACGGGGATGCTCTTAATAATGAATGCCCATGTCGCAGGTGGGACGTATGGAAAACACCACAGGCAGATGGTGATCTCACGAATGGTTAAATAGGCTTTGCCGTGCCCACCTCTGCCGCCAGCCTCGCCGCCACCCAAGCCTCATCTGCAAGTCAATGGTCGTGCGCAACCCTACAGGCTGATGGTCGTGCGTCCCAGTGCCCTTACTTTCCGCGCTGCTGCAGACGCGCAAGACATGGCGGCCGAGACCGAGCCACCGGAGCTGCCTCCAGCAAAGTTCTCTCGCTATCGCAGCGTGCGACAAGCACGGGCGAAGCAGGCGCAGGTGCAGACGCAGACGCAGACGCAGACGCAGATGCCGACGCAGACGCAGACGCCGTCGCAGTATCATCAGTCGCCCCCCCTAAAGTCGCATCCGCAACAGGTGCCCCCAATGCCTCCGATCCCTCCAATGGAGCCGCAGAGCATGAATGCAATCGGCCGAAGCATGTCGCGGTATCATCGGCGGCCTGCGACGACAGGCTCGCCCGCCGCGAGAGCTCCACCCATCCGCTCCGCCACCGTCCAAGTTCCCGTCCTCCCTACGACTGCGACCGCTGAAACGCCAAACACCTCTCGATATCGTGCGCTGAGCTCGCCACAGGCATCGCTGGCGAACCATGCGCAGCCCCGGATCCGAAACACGTCGCGTGCACGCGTGGACGCTGCACCACCCCGCACCGCACGCGACGAGGCCAAGCAGCTGATGCAAGAGGAGGCAGAACGGCACCGCAGGATCAGGGAGAAGGACGAGGCGGAGCGGAGCGCGAGAGTGGAGGCCGAGCAGGCGGAGCGCACGCGATTGGACCAGCAGCGCAAACAGGAGGACGAGGCGGAGCGTCTCCGGCTGCGGCTGCAGGCAGAGCAGGAGGCCGAGGAGGTGCACCGCCAACATGCAGAGAAGGAGCGAGGGAAGAGGCTGCGGAAAGCGGAGAGCGCGAAGAGGCTGCGGGAGAGGGAGGAACTGCAGCTGCAACACCAACAGCAGCAGCAGCAACCGCAGTCACCGCCCGGCTCGCTCTCACCACCGAGAAATGGGGGTGCTTTTGGCATCTTCAGGCGCAAAGCCGGCGCTCCGTCGTCTCCAGGAAGCCCGCCGGACGGCGCCAGCGGCGCGAAACCACCGCAGACGAGCCATGGCGATGGCGATATGGATTACATCAAAGCGGGCGGTGGCGGTGCCTCGTTGGGAATCGATGCCCCCATCTCGGCCGTCAACGCAGGTAATCGGGTACGTCTGCCCCCTCTGCCGCTGAATCGCATGCGCTGATCCGTCTGCAGCGAGTGACCATTGTCTGCAACAAGAGGAAGTTTCTCCTGCCAGTGACACCAGATACCACCGTCCACGACCTGCTCAAGTCGGCGGCCCTGTGCATGACGGAGTCGATCAACCTTCGTACCGACATCGTCATCGAGAACTTCCACAAGCTCGGCGTCCAACGCCCTGTGCGGCTGTTTGAGCGCGTCCGCGACATCATGAATTCATGGGACAGCGACCATCTCAACGACCTCGAAATCGTCAACGCCATGTTCTTTGGACACGTCCAGACCCACCTGGTCGCTACCGAGGTGGTGAAGAATCGACCGGACGACGTCTTCTACTACATGTACCATTCCTCCAGGCCGGGAAAGTGGAACAAGAGATGCGTTACCCTCCGTGCGGATGGGCAACTCAGCCTGGGCAAGAACGAGCAATCCAAGGATCTGGACAACATCTGCCATCTTTCCGACTTTGACATCTACTATCCTGCCAAGAAGAAGCTGAAAACGATCAAACCCCCCAAGAAGTTTTGCTACGCAATCAAGAGCCAGCAAAAGTCCAACATCTTTTCGGATGAGTCTCGCTTTGCGCATTTTTTTGCCACCAACGACGTCCAGACAGCCAACCGGTTCTTGACATCCGTGCAACAGTGGAGGAGCTGGCATCTCAAGCACATCATGGGGGAGGGCCAAAGGAGAGCGAAAGCTCCGGACCCGAAAGCTACCAACGGCGTGTTGGCCAACGCAAAGGCGCTGTCCTGCCTCGAACAGAATGGCACGTCGTCTCACAACCGGAGCACTTCGGTCGACTCTTACTATCAGCTGGGGTCGTTCAAACCCCTCTTCGACGCAAACTCGTTCAGTAAAGATGGCAATGCTGCATCGGCCGCCAACGATGCAGGAGTCCACCAATCAAACACGAAAGCGATGCATGCCAGGAAGATGTCGACAAGGGGCAGAAACCCGCCGCCAACGGCATACGAACGGAGCGGTGCCCTCATCGATGATGTGCCCTCTGTACCGACGGAAGCATTGAGCTCGTCAACGGAGGACAAGGCTCGAACGCTTGATGACGCTTTTGCGGCTACCGGCCTGCTCGGTCGAGCGTACACTCAGAAGCAAAAGGCGGTGCAAGATCGTGAGAAGAAGAATACGGGGCCCTTTACGGAAGGATCATCGCTTGTCGGCAACATCGACACGATGGCGGCCGCGGCAGCAAATGAGGGCGGCCTCAACCGCAGAGCTTCCGTTCACAGCACAACCCACCGACGGACCTCTAGCGATATTCAGCGAGGTGTTTCAACCAAGATCAAAGCCAAGCCATTGGTCGATCTCACGCCCCAGTATCGCGAGCCACCACAGCACAGGAACAAAGGCAAGGGGTTCCACCCCGGTGCTGGCTCGGGGCTTCTGATCGAGAACGCGACGTCTATTGAGGAAGCCATCAACGTACCCCCTTCGGCCGACTGGCGACGACCGGCGACCGGCCGCGCGCACGTTGGCTACGATCGCACAAAGTCACTAAAGGGCCGCGGCGACGGCTTGGCAAATTACACGGTGAACAACCACGACGGCGCTCCGGACGATGCGAGCCATGCCTTCACCGGCGGTGGGCTCCTCGCCCGAGCGGGCTTCAGCCAGGGCCATCAACCCGTGGGCCGCGGGGTCATGGACGGATCCAAGGCGCGGGGGCCGATGCTGGACCTGTCGGAGGACTCGCAATTTGCGTCTGGGAGTCTGCTCGCCGAGAGGCAACGAAAGCAGCAGGGTGTGGACTTGGGTTGACGGCGGAAGCAGATGGGGGGTAGGATAATGATGATGATGATGATGATGATGATAACGGCCTGGTTCGGGACGAGGGTAGTGTTGTGTTGCAACCCGGGCATTCTGTGCTGTTTGATATCCGTGCGATTTGTTTATTTCGGGGGGGGGGTGATTTTTACCTTTTTTTTGTTGAATCTGCGGGTCATCGTAGCCTATTGGTAATCTCCGAAGCAAGCGGTTGAGGCTCCCAGCACCACACTGCAGCAGCATGCCTCACCGGCCTCACGTGCCTCATGTGCCTTGACCGCCCCGCCGGCGATCCACGAGCTTCGGGTAGAGAGGGCGGAGCGGTTGTCAATCACCCCGCATCACGCCAGCATAGGACGTCGCGTGGCGCTGGCCATCTGATCCGGAGCTGCAGCTGTCGAGAGACCATCTCGAGATGCAGTGCGGTTGCGCAGCGGGAAGGCAACGCGCAGCGATCCGATCGGGTGACTGCCTCGCGCCCACACCCCCCCCCCCATACCGTGCATGGTCTGGTCTGCAACGTTGGAGCGCTTCTTCTCGCTTCGCCCTCCTCGCCTCTCATGGCCGCTGTGATTGTGACGTAACCGGCCAGGATGAGCTTCAAAGCAGGCTAGCTCTCTCCACCAGCACTTGAGCCAGTGCTCATGCTCAATCTCAATCTTCGAGTGCTCATGCGCGCCAAACAAACAGCATCCCATCCGTAAAGCTTGCCTGTGTCTTCCCCCTCCTCCTCCTCGTCCTTCTCCTTCTCGGATTTCCGCATCTTCGTCTTTCCATCCTTACCCTCTCGCCGGAGTCAATCACGCCTCGCTCTATTCGTTGGGACAGCTCGATCAACTCGCCGTAGCTCGGCCACGCTTCATAGCTCGGCCCTCTGCACCGTTGGTCTGCGGATTGCTTGACTTTGCAAGATCCACCTGCTCCACCAGGCCTGCCAACCCCTCCATGTCGAGCGAGAGAGGCTTGCACACAGGCACAATGGCTGAGAGTCCCCGCGATGTGCAGAACCACCTGCTCTTCGAGGTGGCCACCGAAGTCGCCAATCGAGGTTTGGGCTCCCAATTGAGCTCTGGAAATTCCCCGCTCACACTCGGCAGTCGGCGGCATCTACTCCGTCCTGAAATCGAAGGCGCAGGTCACGACGGCCGAGTATGGCTCGTCGTACACGCTGTTGGGCCCCCTCAACAAGAACTCGGTATGATCACCTCCGAAGCCTTCTGCGCTGCTGGACGGCGGGACGGCTCGACTGACGGTGGAAACAGGCGGCCGTCGAGGTCGAAGAGCTGGAGCCCAACAGTCCGGCTATGGCGGCAACCATCAAGTCGATGAACGACCGAGGCATCAAGACGCTGTACGGACGATGGCTGATTGACGGCGCCCCCCGCGTGCTTTTGTTCGACACGAGCACTGGCTACAAGTGGCTGGATGAGTGGAAGGGCGATCTGTGGTCGGTGGCGGGCATTCCCTCCCCGCCGGGCGATTCGGAGACAAACGAGGCCATTGTGTTCGGCTACATCGTTGCCTGGTTCCTCGGCGAGGTATGCATGTACCTTTTGGGGCGTTTGAATTTCTGACCCCTCGCTGACCCGCCGTACGTAGTTCGTATGCCAGGAGACCAAGCGCGCCGTCATTGTCCAGTTCCACGAATGGCTGGCCGGTGTGGCCCTTCCGCTCTGCAAGAAGCGTCGCATCGACGTGACCACCATCTTCACCACGCACGCAACCCTCCTCGGTCGCTATCTCTGCGCCGGCTCGGTGGATTTCTACAACAACCTGCAATTCTTCGATGTGGATGCGGAAGCCGGAAAGCGTGGCATCTATCACCGTTACTGCATAGAACGCGGAGCTGCACACGCCGCCGATGTCTTCACCACCGTCTCGCACATCACGGCCTACGAGAGCGAGCACCTGCTGAAGCGGAAACCCGACGGCGTGCTGCCCAACGGACTGAACGTGAAGAAGTTCTCCGCCACCCATGAGTTCCAGAACTTGCACCAGGTAGCCAAGGTCAAGATCAACGACTTCGTCCGAGGTCACTTCTACGGCCACAACGACTTCGATCCCGAGAACACGCTGTACTTCTTCACCGCCGGGCGATACGAATATCGAAACAAGGGTGTGGACATGTTCATCGAGTCTCTGGCTCGCCTGAACCACAAGATGAAGAGCGATGGGTCGAAGATGACGGTGGTTGCCTTCATCATTCTGCCCGCGCAAACGCAGTCTTTGACCGTGGAGGCGCTGAAGGGACAAGCCGTCATCAAGTCGTTGCATGACACGATCAAGACGATTGAGGGGAACGTCGGCCAGAAGCTCTTTGAGCGATCAATTGCTTGGGGCGATGGCCAGGATATGCCCGACGACAAGGACCTGCTCTCGGCATCTGACAAGATCATGCTCCGCCGTCGGTTGTTTGCTATGAAGAGGAGCACGTTGCCGCCCATTGTCACCCACAACATGGTCAACGACGCGGAGGATCCGGTCCTGAACCAGATCCGCCGATGCCAACTCTTCAACCACCCCTCTGACCGTGTCAAGGTCGTCTTCCACCCCGAGTTCCTGAACTCGGCCAACCCTGTGCTCCCTCTGGATTACGATGACTTTGTTCGCGGCACCCACATGGGTGTCTTCGCCTCTTACTACGAGCCGTGGGGTTACACTCCGGCCGAATGTACCGTCATGGGCGTGCCGAGCATCACGACCAACCTCTCGGGTTTCGGCTGCTACATGGAGGAGCTGATTGAGAACGCGTCCGACTACGGCATCTACATCGTGGACCGACGAATGAAGGGCGTCGACGACTCGGTCAACCAGCTCGTCGACTACATGTTCGAGTTCACCAAGAAGAGCAAGCGTCAACGCATCAACCAGCGCAATCGAACCGAGCGTCTGAGCGACCTTCTTGACTGGAAGCGCATGGGGATGGAGTACGTCAAGGCACGCCAGCTGGCTCTCCGTCGCGCCTATCCGGCAGCGTACGAAGGGGATGAGGAACCGGATTTCTTCGGGTCCCACGATGCGAAGATTTCGCGACCGCTCAGTGAGCCAGGCAGCCCGAGGGACCGATCGGGTATGATGACACCCGGTGACTTCGCGTCGCTGCAGGAAGGGAGGGAAGGACTCAGCACCGAGGACTACATAGCGTGGAAACTTCCGTACGTCTCGTCCGACTATCAAGCAGGAATGGTGGCTAACAAGCGAGCAGAGAAGAAGAAGACCCTGATGACTACCCCTTCCCGCTCACCCTCAAGGCAAAGAAGCCGACCAACTCGGGCACCGCATCGCCTGCCCTGAACGGCACCGGTTAGTGACGGGCATTGACGTTGCGGGGGGAGGGGGAAGGGGGAATACTGGTCAAATTGCACCGTGTTTCGTTTTTCGCCGGGTTCTGACTGCATTGGGTTTTTATTTTTGCATGCATGGAATGAGAGTGCTTTCAGCTGTGCATATTGCGTGCGCCCTGACGAGGGAAAGGGCAAGGAAAGGGGGAGGATGAGAAGTGCGTAGTTTTGGCGCCACCTATCTATTACCTCTACTTGTTCCACCTCTACGTATCTCCAGACCAATTACACCGTTCCGGATGTTGGGTGTCGACGTGATTGCGTGGCTGTCACATGTGGTCGCTGGTGTGACGGGAAAAGTGGCCGAACATGAGGTGGTGTTTAGGCCAGGGGTAATCTCCCCCAAATACATGCGCGAGCCTTATCGCCTCCTGAGCATGGACCGCAGGACAGGTATTGCGCAAGGCGTGTTTTGCTTGGGAACGGCCCAGGACCTTGGCGACTTGGCGTCATCACTTTGTTGGGAGAGAGAGAGGAGAGACGAGAGACGATTGTTTCGACATTTGTTCCGCGCCGCCTGCCTGTCAACGCCAACGTACCCGACTTCCCCGACGACCCACCTACCCAGCCCAGCCCAGCCCAGCCCAGCCGCAGGAGAGGAGACGGCCGTCTTTCCCCCCAGTCCCAATAATCCACCGACGCTTACGAGAAACCGATTCAACCCTAACGTCCACCGCCCCCGTCACCCGACTGCGTCGATTTCTTGCTTTCTTCGCACTTGCCGCGTCGCATCGCACCGCTTTCACAAGCAAATAGAGGGAGGTTGATGACCATGCGCTTGTGCCATTCGACCTTGTTCGCACGCAGCCCGTCCGGGTCGGTCCGTCTTTAACATTGGGCATTGTCTGCGAGGGCTGTGCTGCGCGCGCTGCTGTTACGGATTCGCTCGAGTTGATCGCCTCGCTTGCTCCTCCATCTGCGTGGAGAGTGGAGAAGAGAAGAGAAGAGAAGAGTCCGGAACCGAGAGCAAGGAGGGGAGCAACATGTTCACGCCGTGGATCGTGGCGTTCGCTTGGTTGAAAGAGAGGATCAACACACCAAAGACATGGACTGTCCTGAGGCCGCGATTCAACTTCATCACGCTGCATTACACCTACCTCATCTCCATGACGATGCTCGGATCCGTCATCATCTACGGTGCCGACAACATGGAATACATCGATGCCTTGTTCTTTGCGAGTGGATCCGCGACGCAGAGTGGATTGAACACAATCGACGTCAGCACATTACGGCTGTACCAGCAGGCAACACACCACCCTTCGGGCCCATGTTGAACGGAGAGCTGACTCATGTGACAGGTCACCATCACCATCCTGGCGTGCATGTGCACACCCATCTTCATCAACACCTTCGTCGTCTTCATCCGCCTCTACTGGTTCGAGAAACGCTTCCAGAACCTCGTCGTGGAGGCACGCAACGTGCGACGCCACCGAACGAGGTCGCGTACCAAGAGCGAGGGCAATCCGGACATCGAACGAGACATTGGCAACGAAGAGAACGGTGTCGGCGACAGGGAGATCGTGGTGTTGAGAGGATTCAACGGACATGCCAAAGGCCAGAAGATCGAGGACGAGGCCATGTTCGAGAATGGGAAAATGGACGTGGAAAGTGGCTCGGCATCCAGCTCCAGCCAAAATGGTCACGTCAAGCCGGAAGAAGAAGAAGAAGAAGCTCCGCTGGAGAAGCTCAACACCGACCAGGTGTTGCAGCGGGATGTCATGTTCGCCGACGAGGTCACATCGCCTGACGAACGGCTACCCCAGCCGAACAAGGACTTGAGCATCGCCTTTGTCGAGAACCAGCGGAATCCAAAGGACACGGCCACGTTCCGTATCCCTGGCCCGCGGGATTACGATCGAGGCCTTGTGCCCGAGAAAATCGACGAGCAGCTGTACCCGAGTGAACAGATTCCGCACACCGGCGATGACCTGCAAGTCAAACGCCAACGATCGAGGTCCTTGTCAATGCCTCCAGGGGAATTGAACTCGGACGATCACAACTTGAAGAACCACATCACCATTGACGTACCCGATCGGCCAGGCCGACCCGTTACGGGGGCATCGGCGTACCACATGCGTCGACGAGGATCAGACGCCGAGTCGATGAACCCTCCCAACGCTCTGCGTCATCAAAGGACCCGGTCGAGAACATTCGCCAGCTTCCTTTCCAGGGAAAAGGAAGAGGATGACCCGATGCCGTATCTCAGCTGGACTCCGACCGTGGGACGCAATTCGGCTTTCGTGGATCTGACGGAAGAGCAGAGAGAGGAGCTGGGAGGCATCGAGTATCGTGCCTTGAAACTTCTGCTCATGATACTCGTTTCCTATTTTGTGGGCTTTCATCTCATGGGCATGATTCTCCTGCTTCCTTGGATCGTCAGCGACGCGAGGTATTCCACCGTCGTCACCGACGTTGGACAGAGTCCGGTCTGGTGGTAGGTATACGTTCAGAGATTGGTCGACCAATGCTTACATGTACAGGGGCTTCTTTACTCCAGCCTCCATGTTCAACGATTTGGGCTTCACCCTCACCCCCGACTCCATGATCTCCTTCCAGCGTGCCGTTCTCCCTTTACTGGTCGGGACTTTCCTCATCGTCATCGGAAACACGGGGTTCCCTTGCATGCTTCGATTCGTCATTTGGTTGCTGGCCAAGATAGTACCTCATCGTGGAGGCACATGGGAGGAACTGCGCTTTCTGCTCGACCACCCTCGTCGATGCTTCACGCTGCTCTTCCCCAGCGGCGCGAACTGGTGGCTCTTCTGGGTGCTCATTATTCTCAACGGCATCGATCTGATCTTCTTCGTCATTCTCGATGCAAGTCACGCTCCATCTTATCCCATAGAATGAAAAGCTGACCAGTTCCCAGCTCCATGACGAAACCGTCTCCAGGCTCCCTGGTAGCTACAAATTCCTCGACGGCCTCTTCCAAGCCGCATCAACCCGTACCGCAGGCTTCGCCGTCGTCGACCTCAGCAAGCTCCACCCCGCCATCCAAGTCTCCTACCTCATTATGATGTATATATCCGTCTTCCCGATCGCGATATCACTACGTAAAACCAACGTTTACGAAGAAAAATCCTTGGGCATTTACTCCGCGGACGACGAGGGTGGCGAATCCTCCTACATCGGTACCCATTTGCGCCGCCAACTGTCCTTCGATCTGTGGTATGTCTTCCTGGGCTTTTTCCTCATCTCCATCATCGAAGGCTCCCGTCTCGGCAACGCCAAAGACATCTCCTTCACTCTTTTCTCCGTCCTCTTCGAAATCATATCCGCATATGGCACCGTCGGTCTCTCCCTCGGCTATCCAGGTTTCAACACTTCCTTCTCGGGCCAATTCAAACCCCTTTCCAAAGTCATCATCATCGGTATGCAAATCCGTGGTCGTCACCGCGGCTTACCCTACGCACTCGACCGCGCCATCCTCCTCCCCAGCGAGAGTCTGCATAAGAAGGAAGAAGAGGATGCTTCTCGGCGAGCCAGACGAAACAGCACCCTAGCCGAAGGGCAGGGGGCGATGCCCGGTACGGATGGGAGTGCGGCGTTGATAAGAACGGGGACCGCGAGGAGTGGGAATAGTACGTTTAGCAATGGGGAGGGCATCAGGGGGAGGTTCAAGGTGCGGGATGTGGGGAGGTTTATGAGTGGGGCGTTGAGTGCGGGACCTACTATCCCGAGGGAGAAGAAGGCTTGAGCGTTATCCAGCCTCTCTCCCTACATATACCTGGGGTTGCGGTTGCAGTTTGCCTCCGATTGGGGGGGGGTGTAGTTTTGGCGCTGTTTTCCCCCCTCTTCTTTGCTTATGTCACTTTTCTTTGCTTGCTTGCGGGTACATACATAGCGGGTGTGAGGTTATGGGGTTTTGGGACTACCGGGCTTGGGCATGGGCGAAATTGGGATTGGTGGAATTGTGGTACTTTGTAGATTACACTAGAACGGGATGGATGGGAACTCGGGACTATAAGTGGGTGGGACTTTTGGTTTGGAGGATTTGGTGTGGGTTGGGTTGGGTTTTATTGTTTAGATTTCTTTTTGCTCTTCGTGCGGAGAAGAGGGTTTGTTTGATGTGCATGCATGGGTTTTATACACGGGTGATGGCGAGCGGAGTTTGTGCGTTTGGGGAGAGTTTGGCGTCTAATGTGTGTGTGGGGTTGGTAGGATGGGTGTGTGGGTGAAATTACGGACGGGGGTTGGATTTGGGGATTGGAGTCGGGCATGTCTTTGTTGGACGGGTGAATGGAGGTGTTCCACGACCAAAACATCACAAATGCACAGCAGCACATCCAACAACAACCCCCCACATCGTACTCACAACGAACCCAACAACGTGAACCAAATCATCCATCATTCCCCCCCCCCCTCTCTCTCTCTCTCTATCTGCATTACGAACCGCTCTCTACACATGCTCCCGATCCACACCAACATCCACCGTCGTCGTAATTCCCATTCCACCCTTATCCCCATCCCCATCCCCATCCCCGCCGCCACCCTGCAAGATACACTCCTCGCTCGTATTGCCCACCCTCCCGATCCCCGTCCTGCTCCCCCCTTTCCCCTTCGTGCCCGCGCTGAACGAATGCAATTCCATCTGCCCGTTCGACTTTGCCCGGCTGCGCGGGAACCCGTTGGACGCTATGCCGCCGTCCCCGTAGGCGGCGCCGTACGTATTGGATCGGTTGTACGAGGTGGAGAAGAACTTCCGGTTGAAGAGGGGGCGGAGGGCGGGGGCCGAGGCGCTGATTATGGCCGTGTTGACCTCGATTTGGGAGAGGAGGAGGATCTGCGATTGAGGGGGGGGGTTTTGTGTCAGGTTGGGGAGGGGGATGTATGGATATATGGATGGATGGATGGATGGATGGATGGTTGGATGGTTGGGGTTGGGGCGGGGCTTACGAAGATGGCGTCGTAGGATACGTCTTTTGTGGTCGTGTAGACCCAGAGAGCGTAGAGGCGGACGATGGAGGCTATGACGGCTATGCCGCCTACCATGAAGATGGCGAGAAGGGCCCCTGCGGGTTGGATGGGGGTGGTCAATATGGGGGGACGATTGGGGGGTGGGAGTTTTTGGCTTACAGCGCTTCCGTCGGTGGAGGTTCAGGTGCGAAAAGGCGCGGATGGGCATTGCGAGGATGACCACGTCGCTTAGGATGTTGATGGAAGCGGTGGAGAAATACGTTGCGGCGAGATTGTTGCAGCCCTGGGGGAAAGTTGGCGACCATGCTTGCGAGATGTTGGTTTTGCATTCGAAGGCCTGGCGAGGTTTAGGATGCTGCGGCTCAGGAGACTCGGTGGGACGACGACGTTGTCGTTGGACTTACGTTCACGAAGAACACCACGATGGTGTATACGGTGACGAAACCGGTGACAAGGTACACTGACCAGCGAAACCTTGTCTGCTCGAAGATGCGGTGGTATAGTGCTAGGATACTGGCTTTGACGAAGAAGAGCGCCCATGGGTATACCATCTGATATGCGTACCAGTGCTTCAGTGTTGGGACGATGACTTGAAAGATATCGTCGCCGAGATCTGTGCCCTTTCGTCTGTGGTCGTTAGCCATGTTGCCATGTTGCAATTGTGCAGTGAATGCGCACCCCGTGCCCCAGCTAACATGGAAGCCATTCTACGATGTCGACGGTCAGTCTTGGTTTTTTTCTCCAGGTTGCAGATCGATCGACTTGGGATCGCGGCAGATCGTCCGCGACGGATTGGGGAGAGGCTCCTACCATGATCCCCATGCCTATTGCCACGACGAGAGCAGCAAGCATAAAACAATCGTCGAGCCCGACATGATTTATGTAGAAGAAGCGGCAGAACAGCCTGGATGATGATCAGCGCTTGCCTTGCACGCAACAGTTTTGCGATCGGTGGAGATGCAGGCGAAGTGGGTACCAGCAACATACCTGAGGGACACGGTTGTTGTCGACAGCAGCAGCAGGATTCCAGTGATGATCAAGAACATGGGCTGGCGGGACCCATTTTCCGTCGAGAGGTAATTCATCGAGGCTAGATCATCAATGCTTGTGCAAAAGGACGAAATCTCAGACCGACTCTCGAAGGAGGGAGGGCGGCGGGGGGACCGACGTCTTTCATCTGGACGTTTTTCGACCGACCAAGTCACAACGAGGTTTCAACGTCTTTTCCGCATCTGCACCCCACTGGCAACGCAACGCATCCTTCGCCGATATTGCATTGGATCGGAAGGATGCTACCGGGGGTTTGTGCTGACCCGCCCTTCCGTTTTCTTTCCCTACTTCCGTGGGCTTGCATGGGCAGGGATCGTTCCAGCATCCAAAGGCCTGAAACCGGTAGTGAACGAAGAATGGTTCTATGGCTTTTCTCAAGGTCCGGAGGTACCGGCATCCCGGTGGGTTTCACATGTCTCTAGGCTTTTGAGACAGTTGCATCTTGATGGATCTGTGTATACATAGTAATCAACGATGACATTGTTGATGGGCGGTTCAGATGCGTTTGAGTGTAAGGGATGTTCCTGGTAGTGCTGGAGGGACCCTGGCAACGGGATGGCATGATCTTTGGTCAAGATCTATAGGGAGTCTGGAGGTTGCATCTCTGCTAGTGCTGGCTTGACCCCATTTCATGTGTTATCGCAGGGGAAAAGTAAGGAAAGGGCCTGAACATCTTCACCAGTCGCAAGCATTCGATCGGAAAATGCACCCTGAATGTTCGTTCCGCTGCATGGCCGTCACAGAGGTGGATGGTTGGGCTTCACGCCCATCTCCGGTATCGACTCTGTCTTATCCCCCCCCCTCCCCCACTTGAGAGGCAAGTAGAAATCTAAGTCTGACTCAAACATGAGACTCAGTTTACTTTGCGGCGATTCAGAACCTCGGAAGGCATGAGGGCACGAACTGCTTCCAACACGTGCTTACACGTGCTTGACATGATGCACCCACGTTGGGGTTTCTTTTTAACGTCCCGACCTCTGCTGCGGACATTCCTGCTACACATGTCGATTTGACATCTCCGGGGAAAAGAAGCAAGGGGAACCTGGTGAGTATCTGCAGCGTGGGATTTCGCAATGTACTACATACATGGTATAGTACTATAGTACCCAGGGTAAGTGGTGTACATGGCCAAAGCGTGTGGGTCAGCGGGAATACGGAGAAGAAGTCGGAATTTCAGGAATGCCACCTGTCTATTGGTTAGATGTAGATTACTAAGCCTCATTACACTCGTTGACCTACGCTTTGGCCATGTAGTCTGAAAAGCATATGGCGCTTTATCACAACCCAAAAAAGGAGTAATGATTCTACTGCCTGCGAAGAAGAATAGCCGGGCAACTGAGTTCGCCACTATGTGTGGATCTCTTGAAGTCGCCGTGTTCTCACACGCCGGAGTAACTTAAAAAAACGAATATGAATTCCCCCGCTTACCCATGCTACAACAAGCATCCCACCATTTGGGCTCTGGGTTCGAGCAATCTTAATCGCCAACGCCCACGCATACGCACCACCCTGCTCATGTTTCTAGTTTCGGGAATATCGTACAGTTGGGGAAAACCTTTTCCTCTTTCAAGATAGTTTGCCAGTATCGTGCCGTCCTGTCACATTCAATAGCGCCAATCGCACGCGTTCAATTGCTCGGCTACAGGTCACAGAGCTCACATAAAGACCGCGTAGGGGAGCGAGCGCCTCATCCTTCCCATCTCCTCAGGTCCCGTCTCGCTTTGGACCCGCGTCGTCACATACATACCGGTGGCACTTTCGCAACATTCCTTTAGAAGACGTCAGCAGCATGCGGTTTTCTATGCTTTTGTCGCTTGGGGGGTGCTTGGCGGTGATGGTTGAGGGTGTTGCCGCTAGGCCGCAGCCGCAGCCGCAGCCGCAGCCGCATACTGACGACGACTCGGTTACAGGGAGCATCAGCTCATGCAAGAACCCCCCGAAGAGGCTTGAATGGTAAGACGAACGCTCAACCGTCGCCGCACGTTTTGATTGCCCGGGGCTGATTTAAGTTTAGGAGAGCATTGTCAACCAAGCAGAGGAAGCAGTACATTGCTGCTGTGCTTTGCTTGACGAAGAAGACGGCGAAGAGCGGGATCACGGGAACTGTCAATCGTTTCGATGATCATCAAGCTGTGCACAGTGACCAGACCCCCAACATTCACTGGGTTGTAAGTGATCTCACATGATGTTTGAAGCTCCAGCTGCTGATGTGTTATTCAGGGTCACTTCATATTATGGCACCGATACTTCGTAGCGACCTACGAGAAGGCGCTGAGGGATGAATGTGGCTGGACCGGAGGTCAACCGTACATCCATCTCACTCCAAATCCAAAGACTTTTGCTGACCTTCAACACAGGTACTGGGACTGGTCTCTGGATGCCCAACCCACCAACCTGTCCTCCACAGCAGCCTATTCCACCGCCGTCTTTGATCCCATTACCGGCTTCGGCGGCAATGGTGACTACGTGGAGGCCACCCCCGAGCAAAACCCGCTCAACATAACCGGCCACACCGGTGGCGGCTGTGTCAAAGATGGGCCCTTTGTCTCCCCCAACTTCACCGTCAACTATCCTACCCCTGACTGTCTGCGTCGCGACTTCACTCCATGGATCTTGAACTCATTTGCGGACCCCGCGTTGGTCCAACATGTACTTGACCAGCCAGACTACACGAGCTTCGCCCGAGCCATCGAGAACATCCCAAGTTTCGATCAGCCCAACATCCACGGAAGTGGCCACTTTGGCGTTGGCGGTGTATTGGGTACCATTGGCAACGCCGCCCAAAGTCCCGGTGGTACGCTCATCTCCGTTTCTTTCCACCTTCCTTTTGCGCAATCTAACGTACCGACAGACCCACTCTTCTTCCTTCACCACGGAAACCTCGACCACGTATTCTGGACCTGGCAGCAAAAGAATCTTACGGCGCGTCTGAACCAGGTCGGTGGACCTGTCACGGCCTTTGACTACGGAGGCACGAATGTAACGCTGGACTTCACGCTCAACATGGGCAAGCTGGCTGGTAATGCTACACTAAAGAGTTTACTAAACACTGTGGGCGGAACGTTATGCTATACGTACTAGAGCAACGCCCCCCTCGTGTATGATGAAAGCTTCTTGTAAACTCATAGTATAATATTTAATCCAGTGCAAGTGCACCATCCGAGTCTTATTACTGGCGTCCCTCTGACTCGGACTCAAATTTGACATGCACCCCCAGCCTCTCCCTCAAAATCGTCCCCACAATCGCTCCAGCACTCGTCTCCAGCATCCTCTCCAGCTCGGCCGCTGCCAACATCAACAACTCACCCGTGACATCGTTCACCTTCTTCACCTTCAAAACGTCCGCAAACTGTTTCGAATTGACTGCCGCGGCAAAAATGTAACTGACGATAAACGGTAACTGATTTTCTTTCCCACTGTATTCGGGTCCGAACATACGGATGATCTTCTCGTTGCAAGCTTCTCTTATGGAAGGGAGAAGACGCCAACAAAGTCTATGGAATACGAGATGAGGGTATGAGAGTTTGAGCATCTCGCCTTGGGAGAGTGCGCAGAGACGAGTGAGGAGCTGCGGCATGGTGAGTTTTCGAGAGGTTGGAGGGCGTTTCTTCGGTTTGGAAGCGTTGGATGCTTCGACGGGATTCACTCGAAAGACTTCATTTACTTCGATGTCCCACGCACTCTTCTCAAGAATGCGCTCGATATCCTCGGTCCGCATGTTCACTCGAGGGTTTCCCTCCAGGAAACGGTCTCTGAATGTCTCTAATACTGGCACGAGCTCTTTCAAACCTTTCGGTCCACGCTTCGAAGCAACAAACTTGTTCCTATCTTTCTTATGGCGCGTGTTCTTTACGCAATTCGAAGCAGAGGCTCCGAGTGCTAGGAGATCTTGCTTGAGATAGTCCTCCGCATCACCGGGTGTGTCGCCTGTGAAAAAGACTTCGTTGCCTTGGGTTATGAGCATAATATCCATGTCCAGCCATGCTTTAGTGGTGAGATTCTGGTTTCGCACGGCGTTGTATAGATGGGCACAGTGCTGCACTGATCCCCAGGCGTTGACAAAGGCGACACTGAGTTCGCGGTGTTTAAGCTGGACAAGGTATTTCCATAGGCCACAGGACCAGGGGTGCTTACAGAGGAGAAGGTACGGTTCGGGGATACTGGTGCATCCCATTCGTTGGCCTGCCGAGCGCTGTTCGTCATCCTCGATGTACTTTTTCCATCTCGGATAGAAAGTATCTCATAGCTCCCTCTTTCTCTTTCGGTCCTGTGTCGACGTGGAGGTTGGCGTGGAAATCCATATTGTTCTGCAAATTGGCTTTCGCAAAAGCCACAGAGTGCATCATTATGTTGAATCCAACTTGTGCTGTGTTGCGTCGAATGTGTTGAATGTCAAGGAAAGGGTCGCTGCAAAGGCAACCCAGAGCGGAACTTTCATCGTCTGGAATACGATACCTAGGCCGCGCGCGAGTTCATCTTTCGCGGGCATGTCTTGCGATGTGAGGCTGAAGGCGAAAAATTCGGGCAAGGTCTCCAGTAGCACGATCTCATCTTCACAGTATTCATCTCTGTTGGACATCTTGGAGCGGTCACCGGATGGATCATAATGGCCGTATTGTCCTGGTTTCGTATACGGTACAGTCTTAGGCTTAATGACACCACAGAAAGCATTCAGAAGTTGATAAGACGGATAGAAGATGCGGTCCGCTGCATCGTAAACTTGAAAACTCAAGTCATCGGCCGGCTGTTCTTCAAACGGCGCAGTCATGCTGTGTTCGTAGTATTGTGAGCGATAAGCCACGGTCAGCATTTTGTGGGTGCCTCCATGCTTTGCGAATTGCTCGCTAGAATTTTCTTCTAGGGAGCGAGCGAGATCCATTGCAGTGTTCGTCGTCAGTGAAGCAGGAAGAAAATCCATTTTGCCTTGCTTGAAATCTTCTTAGGTTCTCTCGACCTCTACGCGGATGCCGTGTAAGTCACGAAGCAGCATGTAAGATGTAACGAAGTCTTCCTCCAAGCTAGCCTCGCGTTCAGCTTCATATTTCGCTTCCATGTTAATGGGATTTGGAGGCGTAATGATGACTTCAGCTGCCTGCTGGAACTTCTCGGACAGCTCTTCGAGCTCCAGATTGTCGAAGAGGTTGTTGAGCTCAGCCTCGGTCTCTAGAGCCTTTTGCTGTGCCTTGTAGGTTTTTGGGTAACGTGGTGTGAGGATTTCCCGACCTTTTGGAGCACTTCGAGGAATAAAGTGTGGCGGCCATCGGACTGTTGTTTTTCTTCGCTGTCTGGAAGGCGAGGACATATGCGCTTGGAATATCATTTTCTGTGTGCAGGAAGTTACTAAAGCTCTTCTAGTGTATAAAATTGCACACTTTTACCGTATCGCGACCGCTCGATCGAGGAGAGCTCCGAACTAAAGAGGTATCCGGACAGGCGGAGTATCGTGTACTCAGCCAAGACGGCGAAGTCCTTAATGGCAACCGTATATGAACCGATGCTTTTCGAGCTAGAAGATTGCGAAGGCGTTGACGCAGACACTGGTGGTCCTTTCCCAACCCTTGCTTTGGCTTTCGCTTTCCTCTTTGCACTCCGTGACATCGGCTTGGACTCGCTCTCAGACACATAAACTTGTCTTTTAGCTGTGGTTTTGAGCTATGTAGCGACAGTGCTACGATGGATAAGTAATAGGCTACAGCGTTGTGCGGTTGCTTCAAGCGGCATCAGTACAACCCTGCGTTCTAAAGAAGATGCAAAAGGCAAGAGTATGTGGCAAACGAAATGTTTCACATTTCTTCAGCCCTTTTAATGCATGTTGTTCTCGTTTCGTAGCCGCAAAAAACAATGATGATATCGGATGAAGTAAGTGTGCCAGGTGAGTCAGCAAGAAAGTTGGCAGTAAGAAGAAAAAAAGGGCTTGATTATTGACAAAAGAAGAACTTGAAAGGAACCCAAGCTAGCACTCATCCTCCCAGTTCCTCACCACTTCCGCAGTATTCCTCACAGATCGCGCACTCAGAACATGAAAGCAACGCTCAAAAGGACACTCGCACCGATCATGCCAACGAACCTCAACGGCGCCTCCAGACCGGGGGCAGCACCCGATCCTGAAGGGGTCGACCCAGCCGATCCAGTTGTCTTCGTAGTTTGGCTATTACTGCTGCCCGCCGCAACCGTCGACTCGGAAGCCTTGCCGGCAAAGTGCGAACCGGAACCAGCAAGACCAGGGGCGGTTCCAGCACCAGCGGTCATGTACTTGACGGCATCTTTAGGGGTAGCAGGAAGAGATGAATCGGCGACTTCCCAGTTCTTGTCCTTGGCCGGGCACTTGGACGCAGTTCCGTCGGTCTTGGCGCCACCGTTACCGGTAGGGTTGGAAACCTTGGAGTAAGCCTCCTTGAGCTTCTTGAAGTCGTCGTTGGGAGTGACCTGTCCGTCCTTGAGGTCAACGATACCGTACTTGTTCGCCTCGAAGGTATATTCGTATGCGAGACCGCCGGAGTAGACGCTGGACATCTTGGAAGAGTAGATGGCGGCGACCTCGCCCCATTGGCGGTTGGGCTCGATGCAACCGTGCTCCGATAGGAAGATGGGCTTGGCGAAGTTCTTGTAAGTCTCCATCTTCTTGTCCCAGCCAGCGCCTTCGAAGGTCTGAAGCTTGTTCTTGAAGTCGCACCAGGAGTAGTCGTTGAAGGCGAAGAAGTCGGCACGCACATCGTCAGCACCACAGTCGAAGTAAAGGGCCTGCTGTTCGATGATCTCGGCGACGTCGGCGGCAGAATAGCCGACCGGGATCTGACGAGAGGGGTGTCGGCTGGAAATGTATTGCTTCATGTCACGAGTAACGGCTTTGATGTAGGGGCCGGCGATGGAGTTGTTTTTAGCGTTGATAACTTCATTACCAGAGAACAAAACAAGGAGGTTGTTGTAGTCGGCGAAGGCATCGATAGTGGAAAAGACGGACTGGAGGTAAACGTCGTTGTAAGAGGTATGGAGGGTATCCTTGTTTTCCCGGTTAAGAGAGTATTTGGGGGTGTTCGCATCGAGGGCAAGGTAGATGCCGGCATCGTCAAGCATCTTCATTCCTTCATCGTGGTTCTTGGAGTTATCGATCGTGTAGACACGGACCGTGTTGATACCGAGGTCTTTGAAGTTTTCAATGTCGCGCTTCAGGCTGTCGAGATCGAGAAGAGGATCTTGCGCATCGGCAGCACCACCTGCATAGATCAGTTTCTATCCCACTCAACAAGGCTGTAGGCACCGTACCTGGCTGATAAGCAACTCCACGAACGTAGAAACGCTCATCGCCTCGCCAAAAGGCATTGCCCTTGACCTCTACTGGTTTTGACTTTCCCTTAGCAGCAGCAAGGGCTGGTGCAATCATGGCCCCGAGGGCGACGGCTACAGCGAAAGTTTTCATGACAGCGACAGTAAAAAAGAAGGAACAATTAAAACTAGTAAAAAGGAAGTTTTGAGCCTAATGAGTGACGGGAAGGATGGACGATGAAGAGAGAGTCTTCAAAACGAAAGCATTAGGGGAGACAATAAGCTGGGCGGCGAGGTATTTGAACTAGGCAATCTCTCAGATCTTGGTATTTGCCCATGCCTACATGGGGGTACAGGTAAGAAATGCCAATGCCGCTCATTTGAGTAGTATCGACGGACAGCCAGGTTCTCGCGCGTTGGCAACGTGATTTCAGGCGGAACGAACAGTGGGCCAAGTGACCAATTGTAGGGTTGAGAGGCGGCTGCGCTTCCGCCCAGCCTTGGTAAGGGGGGGTTATGCCAATGGTCATCGAGATCGAAGCTCGTTAATGAGCGCGTTGATTGCCCATCGGCCTTGCATTACGGAACACAGCCTCGTCTGATGGAGATGGCGGTTGGTGCACAAGTTCTTGGTCAGACAGAATCTGAGGTGATGAGCGCCTTTGCGGGGCCTTGGAAAATGAGATGAAACACGGAAAATTACCAAATCCGATCGTGGAGAGTCTGGGGGCCGGAACGCCGCTGCTGAGCGACTGGGCAGACGCCTGAAGGATGATGAATGACATTGAGATCAGAGGCTGCAATGTGCGACGTCGTACCCAGCGTCCTTCAGGGCAAACTATAACGTTGGTAGAATACCGAGGTATTTTTTGGTGGAGAGAGAATGCGCAGTTTCGTTTTTGTGAAGAATCGGAGAACGGCATGGCAGATTGCAATGTCGATCGATGCTCGCATCCATGAATGCACACATAAATTTTGGCGCGGTAGCCTATCATGTGTTAGTGTCCATTATCTACTGACTGAGCTCATACACCACACCACACCACTCAAATATACAGAACGTACGTCATAAACGTTTGCATGTATTCGATGGGGTATCTCATATCTATGTCTACGGAACGAAACATGACAGCGTCTTTATCACCTTTTTGGCTTACCGAAGCCCGTTCGAGCATTGACCCAATCGAGCCACACTGTCATCCCTCTCAATGCTGCCCATCCCAACGAAACCTCTCCTCCCCTTGAAATCACGAGGACACATTTGCCTTTGAACAACCCACCCATCGAGTCACTGATTCTCAGGACGTATTGTTCTGGCTTGACCAGGAGCTCAAATCCGTCGTCTTCAAAGTTGAGGACTATATCTGGGAAATCCTTGATCGCATCGCAGTCCACGGTCTCCACGGGTCTTATTCCGCGGCCCATGTCCATTCTCTGCGGCTTGATTGATGCAGCCAGGAGGTCAAAGAGGTCGTTCGGCAGATTGATGTAAGGCGTGCCCAAATTCAAAGGCACATTGGACGTTTTCGAGCTTGAGGTGGAGCCTTGTCGTATGCCGATAGATGTAATGTTGAGTCCTCGTCCCGGAAGTGCAGACTTCGCCCATTGAATCTCGACGCTGAGGTCCCATTCGTGAAACAGTTTCCATTGCGGTTCGGGTTCGATAATCAAAGGTCCTTCCTCCTCCGTCTCTTGGGGAATGGTAAGCATTAGAGAAACCGCCTTGTTCTTCGGCTTTCCTTTCTTCGACTTCTTGTTTCCCGTATCGGACGCGGGTTTTGGCGGAGCGATGCGGTTGCTTATATCGTCCAGCGCGTCCATACCAAGAGGCGTTAATTCTCCACGACCACATTGCCCGTCTCCAGGAAAATAGTCCGAGAAATAATAACGCCAGTCGCCGTTCAACTGTGGCTCAAATTAGCGTGCCTTCACTAGAGAGCCACAGGTTCAGCCTTACGAAGAGCGAAAACGCAGATCCGTAATGGAGCCCCTTTCGACCCCTTCCGCACTTCGATCCGCCCGGGTGCCTCGACAACGGCTGCTGCCACTCTGCGAGGCCGCTCGCGCCGATGAGAGCCGGCGCGATTACGAGTAGCAAGAGGTGCAGCATGGTGATGCACGTGGGGATGCGCTCAGCGATTGAGGGCGATAGGAGATATAAGCGCCAAGGCTGTTGTTGAACGTATCTGCGCCTTGACGGCAGCGGCTGCAATACCACATTAGTGGTCGATCATGCGAGGAACGGGCCAAGGAGGACCGTTAGTTAGGTCAAACGCGCCGTGATTCATGCGACAGCCCCGAGGAAATACATATCACGTGCATGTGTTGGCCGTCGGCTTAGTCATTCGAAGTATGGGGAAAGCTCACCTGAGCTATAGGCAGACACCATACTTCCACGACTTTTTCATGTCTGCGTTGGAACCACAACAGCTCTCGCACATACCAATACCCAGACTCACATATCCACACGTCTAGCAACCTCATATCAACAACCCTCGCACGTTCGAGTCAACACACAACCCCACCACCCCCACTATGGATGCAGCTGCACGCGGCGCAGCTGCTCTCGGCGCGAGCAAGTACGACGAAGCCATACAGCACTACACTTCCGCGATAGCTTCGAACCCAAAGGCAGCGCCGTACTACATCCAACGATCGACCGCCTACCAACGTTCCTCAAAGCACCCCGAAGCCCTCAAGGACGCCGAGGTCGCCGTTGTCCTCGCTCACCAGCGCGCCCGCCGCGAGCTCATCAAGGATGCCCAACTGCGAAGGGCCATTTCCCTCTACTTCAACGACAAGTACGCAGACGCGGAGCACGTCCTCGGAATCGTCAAGAAGCTGGACGAGAAGGAAAAGACGCTGCAGATCTGGATCATGAAGGTTGCCGCCAAGCTCAAAGATATTCCAGAGGACGATGAGCGCAGAAAGGTCACGGTCAAAGATGTGCCTGATGTGGAGGTGGAGGCACCAAGCGCAACAGAAACCGCGAAACCTGCAGAGCAGACGGCCGCAGCACCGAAGCCCGTGGCCCCGACACCAGCGAACAAAATCAAGCATGACTGGTACCAGGACAACGAGAAGGTGGTATTTCAATTGCTGGCCAAGGGAGTGCCGAAGGACAAGGCCACCGTCGAGATTGACAAGGACTCGCTCGAGATCTCCTTTCCAATTGAGGGTAGCGATGCTGACTTTAGCTATTCGCTCGACCCCTTCTTCGCAGAAGTCGACTCCACGCAGTCCACGTACCGAATAACACCCACCAAAGTCGAAGTCACCCTCAAGAAAGCGACACCCGGCGTCAAGTGGAAGATGCTCGAAGGCGACGGCAAGCCCGAATCTCCGTCCGAGAACACGACCACGATCCCCTCGCATATCCTGCAATCGAAGCCAGACTCTGCTCCGGCATATCCCACATCGTCGAAGAAGGGTGCTAAGAATTGGGACAAGCTGGCCGAAGACGATCTTGGCGACGAAGATGACATGGATGGCGACGAGACTTCGCGCTTCTTCAAGCAATTGTACAAGGGTGCAGGTGCGGAGCAGCAGCGCGCCATGATGAAGTCGTACCAGGAGAGCAACGGCACAGTGCTCAGCACCGACTGGAGCCAGGTTGGCGATAAGTTTGTCAAGCCTGAGCCTCCTGAGGGCATGGAGGAAAAAAAGTACAGTGGGTAAAACTGGCGTCTGTCCAAGTTCGGTGTACGGCGTAAAACGGTTGTTTCTACGCATTGGGATGGCGTTCATTCCCTGCTAGCACACCAGAATGATACCTGCCAAACAGCAATGCACGGGGACTCTGACGATGGAAAGCATTGGGTGAGACGGTAGTCTAGCTCTTGAACTTGACAATCACTGACCTGAAATGGACAAGTCAATGATCTTACTTATGTAACAACATGTGAAGATGAGTCAGTGGCTCTACTGCTCGTCAGCATCAGCTTTGGCTAGACATTGACGATTTCCGCGTGACTAATGTCGCGCCCCGAAGCTCCGACGCGACGCGCGACCTCCGAAGAAGCTCAAGCTTCCCCGCAACGTCATCTTTCGGTTCGTGAGAGAAAAGCCCAAACAACCCAACCATGAAACGGGGACGCTCTCCGCTTCCTCAGCTCGCACATCTAGATCTACGAACGGGTGCGGGGTGATGTAAAGTCATGTTCCGTCTCGTCCGGTCTCCGTTGCATATAAGGAGCGCATTTGTTCCAATTGTCTCGAGCACAGCGACACGGACATCGACTTCGCGATCAACAATTGAGTCGAGGAACAGAGGAACCTGGACCAGACCTATTTCTTTTGCAACAGGCACGATAGCCAGCATGGCGACTGCAACGACGATCAAGTTGGAAGCTGGACAGAAGCCTGCGTTCCATGTCGACGGGATTGGGGAGGAGAGCGCGAGACTGACGAGCAGGTTGTTGCAGGAGAACCTGGAGAGACATCACATCTTCTTCAATCAGAGTGGATTCCATGTAAGCTGCTCTCCCCTTCAGGTCCAACAACGCGCTGACTTGTACCTGCAGAACCACATAGTCCACCACCTCCTCACTCTCTTCGCCCTCAAAGCTACGCCCGAGCAAATACAAAAGGCCTACGATGACAATGCGTCGTACCAACGTCCTGTCGTGTCCCTCGAACGCGATGTCGTCGATGACATGCATAAGCCCGAGCGGTTCGAGACGTATTTGGGGAAGGATAGGTACTATCGCGACTTCATGGTGTTCTTCCAGGACGAGATAGAGAAGAAGGGCTGGGAGAATGTGGTGAACGAATATGTTTTCAACGGAGATGAGAGAGCCGACGATATGCTGGTCAGGATGTTCGCTGGTATGCAAACCCAGAGTCTCGGTGGGCAGATGAAGGGATGAATCGTAGTAAGTAACAGGGATCTAGGCTTCCTGCATCCCATCATTCACCTCGGATTCGGCATCGAGTTCGCGCAACCTGCCATCATCGCCGAAGCGCTCGCCCAAGCCGCCGTGCACGATGGTTGGATTGGGGAGTTTTTCCGGGAAGCCGAGAAAGCCGTGAAAGGCAGCGAACATCCTCCCCAAAACACCAAAAGCCTGGTCCACTTGTTGCAGGACATACGTGCGGACGAGAAGCTGAGGAAGAGTGCGCATTGGGAAGACGGGAACAAGATCCGCGACGGCATTATGAAGCGTGCGCCTGATGAAATGATACGCATCGCCAGTCAATACATCATTTCAGAAGAGCAGCTGGAGGAGAGGACCGCGGAGATGATCAATGCTACCGGTACGCTCCCCGTCACCCTTGCCCAACCATCATCTCCGGCGAACACATTGCCTGACACATTTCAACAGTCTACTCTGCAGCGTGTGCCCAACACCCACCATCCATGGTCAAATTCGACTTCTTCCTCATGCACTGCGTGAATTCCAGCATCTTCTTCACCAGCTTCCTGACCTCCTCCTTTCTCTCACCCGCCAACAAGGTCCGCCTCCTGGAGTGGAAAGCACGCGTCGATCTCGCCATGTATGCCTCTCGCGGCTCCCCGCCCCTTTCCATCTCCCACATCACCTCGTACACGCCCTTACGCAATCCACCCTCCCCATGGAGCGAGCTCTTCGAAAGAGTCAACCGATTGCCGGACGATGGACATGCGGGTAAGCTGCTGAGGGCGCTGGCGCACGGCGAGCAGGCGTGCAAAAGGTTCGAGGATAAGGAGGGTTTCGTGGTCAAGGGGGCCATGTGGAAGATGCTGGGGAACATGGTTATGGAGAGCGTCGAGGCGGGCGAGCCGAAATGGGTCAGGAGCTGTGGATTTGAACAGGCGTGGGAGGGTGTCCCTGACAGGGAGAGCGCGCGCCTGTGAAGCTGCAGAGGGAGTGGTAAAATGGCGAGATGGCGGACGATGGCGGGCGGGTTGGCATGTTTGTGGGATGACGTTTGGACTATTTGGGGGTGGTGTAATCACGTTGGTACGTCACGCATGCTATCGGATGTATGTTTCTGATGTATTGGGACCGCTGCTGCTCCGAGGAATTTCCCCTCTTTTATGATGGCCCCAATTCCATGCCCACATGAGGTAGGTGTAAAGATATCCGTTATCCTCACCCACCTCACTCATCTCTCCTGCCTCCAAGTCTCCAAGTCTCGACTGCAACAGGACATGAGAAACCCTCCCCTTCTCCAATCCCACCGGAACCGAAACTGAAACCGAGCTTACCCTACACTACCTAAACAGCACACCGTGCCACGCTATTATTACAACCCACCACATCCCCACCCCATACCAATTCACAGCGCAGCGATCCTGGGCAGCGGTTTATTCTTCACCTCCTCAAACGTCTTCGCTCCACCGCGCATCGCAGCATCCCGTTCTACGCTCCCCGCCTCCTTCCTCGCGCTCTTCAGGACGCGGATCCCTGGCCCCAGCATCGGAATCCGACTCACAATCGAGGTAGCCCTCGCCACACCGCCCTCGTCCAACCGCGCGGGGGACCGTATCGGGTCCTCTGATCTGATTCTCCTCACGGCAATCGACTGGTCCACGTCCGTCCGCAGCCCGAGCTGTTTTTCGATTGCGAACCTCAGGTCCAAGCGATCGTTGTCGTCGTCGTCGTCGTCGTCGTCATCGTCGTCGGAAGTGGATCTGCCGGGGAGCTCGGCCGAGGACGAACGGGGGATGGAGGAGGGCTGGTTCGTTTGTTGGCGTTTGCGCGTTTCGGCTTGCTTCTTGAGGTGCGGTTTCCAGCCCTTGCCTTTGCGGGCGTTTTGCTGTGCGCCGGCCGAAGTGTCGGGTGCGCTTGCGCGACGGACATGTCCCGCTGCTGCTCCTTCGTTCCCCTTTCGTGACCCTGACCCCGACCCCGACCCCGCCGTCCTTGGGATGGGCGTCCCGTTGAGGATGGCGTAGGCGATCTCGCTGGGAGTGGCTTTTCCCGGAGCGCTGCCGCTGCCGGCTCCGGAGGATGGACTTCCTCGACCTTCGTCTGGGCCTGTGGAAGCGCTGCGTGAACTCCATGCTACGCTGGCGGCCGGGGTTGTTCCGCTGAGCCGATGGGGCCGCGTGAGGGAAACGGAAGATCGGGAGTATCGGGTTCGGTAGGTGGAGTTGTGGTTGGAGTTTGTACCTGGAAGATGTGGGTGCGAACGGGACGCCGCTGCTGAACCGAGGGGAGAAGGGGCGGGGGGGTGGACGGCGCGCCACGCCGAGACTGAGAATTGGGCCGGCACGGACAGTGGGACGAAGCCGGAGGGTGGTATTAATGCAGACATGCGAGGCGGCAGTGGAAGGTGCTGGTTTGATGACGATGGGTGAAAGATGGGAGGAGGCAGTTCGGCCTGTGAGGATGCGCGTGAGTGCGAAGCGAAAGCTGGCGGGAGAGGAGGTGGCTGCACGTTCGATGTGAAGATGCCGAGACCTATTGATCGGATGGGTGACGGTGCATGTATGGTAGCTGGAGGCGAGCCAGAGTCCAAGTCCAAGGTTTCCACGTCGGTACCGGAAATATTCGACGATGTGCTTCTCTGCGTAGATGCCGAGACACGGCCGCCACGGTTCTTCTCGGAGACGGTCGACGTGGTGCGCGACGGCGAGGGCCTCCGCGAGACAGCTGGAGTGAAGTTGGGTTTGGAAGGTGGATGGTAGCCATGCTTGAGTAAGTGTGCTTCAAAAGGTCGTCGCACGACAGAGAGCATCCAGAAAAGTGTACAGGAAGCCGTTCTGTGTTACCGTCAGTCTCTTGAAGGTCGGTGGAAGAATGTATACTCACAGCGCGACTGTCGAAAAGGCGATGCTCACACGGCTGACATGACATGTCGACCCTGCTTCCCAGCCTGGGAGACCCGGGGCTTCGGGGAGGCAAATAGGCTGGCGAGCGACAGTGATCATGTTCCAGCCAGAGGTCAATAGCCATAGAATACATAGAGTGACAGCAAAGCGAACGGCGATGTAGGATGTCTTCTTGATGGACGGATGGCGCCCTTGGTGCTTCCATATCCTTTGCTTGAGGGAGAAGATTGTATGCAAAAGGATATATGCTATTGTAGCGAGGGACTGCATCTGTCAGGTCCGTCATGCAGCGTAGACATGGGTCGAGATACATACGGATGTCAAGGTCAGGACTTCCGAAGGGATGCTGCTTGTGTCGTCGAGATCTGAAGCGATCTGGTAGAGAGACGCTGTGAAGCAGACGATGGAGCTCCAGAGCAAGACATTGAGCAAGATTGTGATGGTGATTAGCGTCCACTGTCGTCGAGGAAGCTTGGTGTGAATGTTGATGACGTTGGTCGTATTCTCAGACTTGGGTGGCAGCTGGCCAGCTCTACCACTGCTCTCGGATCGAGCCATCAAGTGGCCGCGGCTCCAGTCAACTTCCGATTGCGAACCGCGGAGATGACAAGTTGTGGGCAGGAAAAGCTCGACAATGACAGGACGAGAGGGAGAGAAGAACACACAACGGGCTCATCTCGAAAATGGTACGTAGCTAAACACCTCTTGGAGCTGCGGACGACAGCTACTATTGAAAGGACGCGTCAGTCGTAGATGAAATCCAGTGCCTGGCTGTATTAAGATGGGACGAAGATGTGAATTGAGCCTGAACAAACCCTCCGACTCGTGGTGTGTCAGGCTCGACGGTAACGTCTGTTTAGGACCATAGTAGCACATGTTGTATTGGGAGCATTCCGGAGGTGCCGGATGTCTTGAATAGAACCAATCTGGAAAGGTGAAGAATGTTGGGCAAGGGAGGCGATGAGGAATGTGGTAGACGGGGAGTGAGAGCGTGAAGGGGCGATCATGTCCTTCGGCTCTGACCGATTCAGCCGTCCAAACGCATAAACGAGGGTTCCAGTTGAAATGGTCGGAAGTGAAAATGAGTAGGACCGTCGCAGGAAGAAGGTTGTCGGGCCATGCTCCGTCTACGATTGATGTGATGGTGAACTCACGGCACGTGCATATAGAGTAGAGTAGTCAGGGATGCCGGCATTGCCGCATGGCCTCGTATTCCCTGGGCAACCAATAATGCCCCAGATAGCAGCCAAGCCTCTCCATCTGCATCGACACCTCTGCCGATGTAGCCATCGGAGCGAGGTGTCTGAGACACGACCCATCAACCATCCTTGGCTTGATAGCATCATAGGCTTCATGCGCCATCAAGCGCGAGCCTCATCCCTGGCGCGGATCCTGTTCGACTCAGCCCACCTCTTCTTAGCCATCTGTTCCTGCATCAAAACATGGGCAAACGATCTATGGAGGTGTGGCTGGGTGCTCGGCACGCATCGGGTTGGCAAGGTCCATCCTATGCTACGAGCCCACATGCTGTCGGCCATCGGTCTTGATTCTTCACCTGCAGTGCCAGTCTATTCAGAGGACGAGCAACAGGACGAGGAGCAGGATGAGGACGAAAATCAGCATGGCGATACAGCAGCTTGACCAGCGATCTGCAGAAAGCATCGTTAGCAGATGCAGCGAGCTCCGCCAAAAGAGAGTAGGTACCTTCGTTTTGCTTGATCACCCAGCCGACCTTCTTGAGGCCAGTCTGCAGCTTCCCGCCCACTCTGTCGGCCACGTTGTCGACGTCTTGTAAAAGCCCGCCCTGTTCCTCCAGCTCACGGCCCATATCGTCGGCCTGCTGTCGCAGGTTGCCCACGGTGCGGAAGACGCCGTCCAGCTGCTCGTCCTGCTCATGCATCATTTCCATCTGGCGCTCCTGCTCAAACTGGGCGTAGCCGTCCCCCTCCTCATCCTCGAACGAATCCGGATCGGGCAGCATGTCTCCCTTGGCGGCGGCCTTGCCCTTGTTCTGCGCATCCTGCACCGTCCGCCGCAGCTCGTCGCGCATGTTCTCGACCTCGTCCCCGACATCCTTGACCAGCTTCCGCCGCCGCCCAACCTCATCAATCTCCAGCCCAAAGCGGTACGGATCGTGTTCGACAGCCTTGACGCTCTCGACGAGGTCCTCGAGGTCCTGGTTGAGCTCCTGCAGCGTCTGTTCGAGCTCGGCGCGGGCTTCTCGCAGCTCGGGGGTGTTGGCGGAGGAGGCGGACGAGCGGATGCGAAGGTACGAGGCAAACAGCGGGCGCGACGTGTTCAACGCAGACAGTACGTCCCTGACAGGTCACGATGATCAGCAATTGCACAGGCTCGGGATCCAGAAAGGGCCATCTCACGCTTGAACCTGGAGAAAGGGGTCCTCGTCGTTCAGCGTCGCCATCGGGGTTGGTGGGTCAAACGGCGGCACGGATCAATCGTATCAATGCCGGGCCTGCTGTAATTTCAATGTCACGGTGCCGTTCTGGCTAAAGCGGAGGGGAGAGTGGTGAGATTTGGGAGAGGCAGCATCATCATCGCACGGACCAAGTCGGAAGTCGACAGAAGTCACGCCGATGGGAGGATGCAGCGAGAACAACAAGAAGAATAAAACCCCCCACGACCGCAGCTCTGAGCACCATGGCTACGAAAAGGGATGGCAGCATGGGCCCCGAGCTGCCGCTGCCGCTGCCTCCCGACTTCTCTTCCGTGGACGAGTACGTAGAGTCGCTGCTAACTTTCACCACGTCTTCATGGCTGCTTCAGATGCTCTGCGGAGGCGTGCATGTACTGGATTTTTACACCCGGTCACCTGACCTCTATTCCACCATCCTGCCCGAATCATGGAGAGCATGGTTCAAAGGCCGCGACATCATGGACATACTCGATCTGCTCATGCGCGACGATCTGGGGCAGTTTCCAAAAGACGGTCCCGTCCCGCCTGAAGATCTGTTGCAGTATATACGACAAGTGCGAAAGCACCTGCTCGGACGCGAGTTCCCGGCATCAAGCCCCCCTCCTCGGAATCAGAGACCGACCATCGCACGCCACATCGCCGTCGGCATGAAGGTCAAGAAGGTGCACGAGGTAGACCACTTCGCCCGCTATGTGGACAGACTGACCGCCGATGTAGCCGCCGCTGGAAAGAAGCCAATCACTCACCTCGTCGACTTTGGCTCGGGCCAAAACTACCTCGGCCGTGCTCTTGCCGCGCCTCCCTACTCGAAGCATCTGGTGGCCGTCGAGAGCAAGCCGCACAACATCCAAGGAGCCAAGGACATGGACATCAAGGCCAAGCTGGCGCCGAAGCCTGTCACGATGAGGAACAAGAAGGAGTTTCGTGCGAGGATGGCACTGGAGAAGAAGGGAAAGAGCCCGCCGCAAACACCGGATGAAGGAGGAGCGACTACCGCGGCGACTGCATCAGAGACACCGAACGGAGCAGGAGCGACTCCCGCGGCTGCTGCATCAAAGATATCAAATGGAGCAGGAGCGACTCCCGCGGCGGCAGCGGCATCAAAGACACCGAATGGAGCAGGGTCCGACGAGACTGGATGCGTTCCTGCCCAGAACGGGAAAGCTGACAAGGTCGACGAGACCGTCACTGCACACCTCCAGAGATACGCAAAAGGACATGGCAGCGTGCAGTATGTGGAACATGTCGTCAAAAACGGCCATCTGGCCCCTGTCATCCAGCAAATCCAGGACAGCTCCCGAGTACCAACAACCACCGACGTCAACGCAATGGTCATTTCCCTCCACTCGTGCGGAAACCTCGTCCACCACGGTCTTCGTTCGCTCCTCCTAAACCCCTCGGTATCCGCTGTGGCAATGGTAGGATGCTGCTACAATCTCGTGACCGAGCGACTGGGACCTCCAACCTACAAGCTTCCCACGCTCCGGCCAAACCACCCACGCTTAGCCTCGACATCCAACGCCTTCGACCCACACGGCTTTCCCATGTCCAAGAAGCTGGAAGAGTATCCCTTGCCACATACTCCACCTTCCTTGTCGGAGTCCCCCGACAATCCACCCAGAGGCGTCCGTTTAAACATCACGGCGCGCATGATGGCCGTCCAAGCGCCCTTCAACTGGGGCAGCGAAGACAGCGAACTTTTCTTCACCCGACACTTCTACCGCGCCCTCCTGCAACGCATCTTCCTCGACCGCGGCGTTGTCTCCGCTCCCGTGGCTGCCGACGATGCCATCGGTGGCGACATCTCCGCCTCAGCCTCAGGCCACACCAGCAGGGTCAACTGGACACCACCCAACGGTCCCGGCCCCGGCCTCTCGTCCAACGGAAAATACACGCCCCTGACAATCGGCACACTGCGCAAATTCGCCTACAGCGACTTTCTCTCGTACGTTCGAGCCGCTGTTGGCAAACTCACCGCACCCAACTCTTTTTGCGAAGTCGATCCCGAGTTCATCAAGGAAAAGATGGCCGGCTTGAGTGATGACGAGGTGAGCATGTATGAGGAAACCTATCGCGAGAGGAAACATGAGTTGAGCGTCATGTGGAGCTTGATGGCGTTCAGTGCGGGCGTCGTTGAGGCGGTGGTCGTGGTCGATAGATGGCTTTGGTTGCAAGAGCAAGATGAAGTGGAGAGGGCTTGGGTAGAGCCGGTATTTGAGTACAAGATGAGCCCGAGGAACCTGGTGGTGGTTGGGATTAAGAAATAAAGACGGGCAAAGGAGTGCAAGAGTAGGACGGAGAAGAAATATCTGCATCTCACTTTATTCAATACTCCAAACTTGGACCGGCAGTCTCGGCGAACGGTTGCCATGTTTTCTGATCCTCTAGTCGATCTCATAAATTCTGGCCAAAAATCACCCACGACTTCCTTCATCAAAAATGTACGTTATCCACCGGCGCCGACTCCTTCACATCGGACCAAATCTTCTCAATCCCTTCCTTCGCCTCCTTACTCAACCCGCCCTTTTTCAACCCCACAACCGTCTGCTCAAACTGTTCCAAACGGCTACCCCCAATGATCACCGCGTCGCCCTTCTCTTTGCTCAAAGGTGAGTCACTAGCCACCCACCTGTACGCCAATTCCGCCTTGCTAATCCCCTCTTTCTCAGCAATCTTGCTCCATTGCTCCAGCGCTGTCCTGAGGGCAGGACGATTGTACATGGATTTGTACATGCCTTTGAGGACCTGGTCGTTGAAGCGACCCGCGCCGGCATCGAGGTCGGCGATAGCTTTGGTAAGAAAACCGCCGGCGAGCGGAGAGTAGGCGTAAAAGGCAATGCCCAATTTACGGAGGGTAGGGAAGAGGTTGGTTTCCAAATGCCTTGCAACGGGGTTGTAATTTCCCTGGTACACGGTGGGCAACACAAACCCTTTTTCCTTTGCAATCTTGTGGACCTCTTCGACCTGCTCGGCGGTGAAGTTGCTCAACCCAAACCTCTTGAAGATACCCTTCTTGTACGCCTCGTTGATACCATCCAACTGCTCTTCCCACGGCACCTCGATGTTTGGACCGTGCAGGTAAAAGATGTCGAACGAAGGGATACCGACGCGTTCCAGACTCTCCTGCGCGTCCCGGACAAGGTTCTCCTTGGTCGGTTTCGTGAGGCCGAACAATCCGGCTTCGTGTTTGGTGCTGATGGCGAAAGAGGTACGAGAGGGTTGGGCACCGACTAAACTTTGGTGGATGCAATCAGTGTATGTCTCATATGTGCTTTGGGTTGGGGGGGGCACTAACTGGCGGCTTCGGAGCCGAGGTACATGCGTGCAGTGTCGATTTCCTTGACGCCGAGGGAGATGAGGCGGTCGAAGAGTTCTTTGACCTGCTCGGGAGAACTGAGGGCGGGGTATACGCCGATGGAACCACCACCCACGACGATGGAGACGGTCATGTTGAGAGGGAGGGAGGGAGGGAGTCGAAAACGGACTGGGTTGCTGAGGCGGCAGATGGAGTGTTTGGGAGCTTTGTGATGTTGGACTGTGGATGGGCGATGTTTTGCTTCAAAAATATATGCGTTTTGCCGTCCGAATTAGTACGTGTGGATACCCAACTGGTATTTGAGGCCCTCCACCTCCCCCTCCCCCTCCCCCAAGGCGACCTAGACATTATTGGGTTAGGGCTTTTTAGGACCAAAGACAATTGGATAGCTTAGATGGAAGAATCCAGATATCACAAGACGTTACAACTGCCTAACCATTTTCGGCAATTCCGCACCCCTATTTCCCCAGACGGTCCCGAGCATGCTTTGAAATACAAATCCGGATTTCGACGTCAAGATCTATTATAAGAATAATCCCTGTTGTGGAGGGGGGCAAGTATCAGCAAGCGAGTAGAGTGGGTGAGGCTCCGTTCGGTCAAAAATCCACGGATGTTGAATGGGCTCTGATAATCACAGTCGATTATCACAGTATGCGCGCGCTAGAGGGTGACAAAGATGATTGATCAATTCTGTGTAAAGAGGATCTGTCTACGCACGGATGGGATGGAAAGATATACTCAACCTGAAACGGTTGCGCACGGTACTGTAGTCATGTGAGGATCACATGACTGTACAGACATCAGATGTTACCTCGTACGGACAACGGAACCTTTTTATAGCCTCGGTGGCTAGTGTATATCTACATGGAGTAGAGATATTAAAGGGTAAAAGCCAATCGGTGTGTAACTTATCGTCTACACTGCTTACACATGGTACAGCAGTAACGCTATATGCAGTATATGTATAGGGTCACCGCGGAAGCCAAGGCTGTATTATTCTCTTTACGGGCTTTGTCTCCATCATCAAGATACCTGTCCAGATATCCAACGTTACACTGTCCGACATTCAGCATCCAGATATGCATCATGGCAAAAACGAAGTATTTTCGAAAGTAAACCAATATCCCCCCTCCCCTCTTCAAGATCCTTTAGTCGATCTTCCCAGCCATATTCAAAGCAACGTCACCTTGTTCACGTTCTCGGTATGTGCGCCTGGTACATGACTTTCCTGTGACGGTGGATCTTCCATGACGACGTTTCAGGTCTCGACGAATTTTCCAAGAATCTACATCCTTTCCATCCTTTCTATCCACCACGGTTTCCACTTCTTTCATCTCTACCATCAGCAAAGATGTCCGATAAAAAGACACCTGGTGAGTTTGGAGTCGTGATGTCGGCTGCAAATGTCCTGGGCTGATCCTACCTACCCCGCATGGTATAATTTCGCAAAGTCAAGATCATAAGCCTGGAAATCCATCAAGCCACTGCCACTACGACTCGTTTGTAGAAGGAGCCAGTGCATTTAGCAAAAGCTGGGTAATCAACCGAGTTGACCATTCCCACAGCTCCTCTGGACTTCTCAGTCACATATACCGTGACACCATCTTCGCCACACGAGTCTTGAGAAATGAGACCAGGAAGGCTCAGCATCGAGCCTCCTCACCGTCTCACTCGATCGCACATTTGCATCAAAACGCCCGATACCCACCTTCCCCACATCCCCAATACCGCTCGCTCCCTCCGCTCACCGATCGAATCCCCCAAACGATCCGACCGACTTCACCCTCTCCACCTCAAACCCCTCCACCGGTCCCCCAGTAGCAGTGACACCCCCGTACACCCCGACTCTCCGTAGCACCACCAACCAACCCCTACTACCCGCCAACCCACGGACTCTACCTACCCCATAGAATCCGAGTCCACCCCCACCCCCACGCCCAACAACGACCCCGAACCCTCGACCGACCCACCACCTCACCGGCCCGAACCCCACGTCCGGGAAGCCGCACCCTTTCCGACGACGACGACGACGACGACGCACACGCATCATTCAATCAATCAATCACAGCAGCCAACCCCCCGTCACCGAGGCGTGTAGCACGAGACACGCCGAAGGCCGGAAGCAACGTGGTACGAGATGCGGGGAGCTGGGACCGCGGCATCATCTGACGACGTTGTAAGCGGCGTGGAGGGAGTGGTACGGCAGGGAAGTTGTGAGCGAAGAAGGCCGGGGCGTAAGCGCGCGGCGGGAAGCGCGCGAAATCCTCGTGGAGAAAGGGGAAGTGGCTTTCCTTGGGTGTGCTGGGGGAAGGTGGTACGTACGTACGATCGGGGAAGAAGAAGAGGTGGATGGATGTTATGTATGCTGTGTCGTACTGTTTGGTGGGGGGCGGGGGGTGTCTCATATGAACGCTTCTACAGGTACAGGCTTGCGGGATGTGTGCGACGACGGGACGAGTTGGCTCCCAGGCCGTGACGTGCATGCATGTGATGATGGACTTGGATGGTACGGCGATCGGGGAAAAGGGGGGAGGGAGGGGGTTGCAGCAGGTCGGTAAGCGTGGGAAGGAGTAATGCACACTACACTGTGTGCGAGACTTGATGGAGCAAGCTGCATATCATATCACGCTTCCCCCTCTCACAAGGGACGCAGGGTGATCTCCTTCGGATACGCGGAACACGTCCAGGCAGAACGCCTGATTGTCTGCATGCCGACTTGAGGAGGAGGGGGAGGGGGTAGCGGTGACGAGACTCATTTCCGTGAGGGAGGGGGGGGAAAGAGATTGGTGAAAATGCCGCTTGCAGACGGTAGGTACGGTACGGTACACCTCGCTCGCCACGTATATAAGAACTCATTCATCTCTGACACACACACACACACACACATCGCCATTGCAACACGTATACATACCGCCGCCACCTCACCCACCCACCGCGCCGCATCAAACAATCACCACCACCACCACCATGACCATCGGCCACTACATCATCTCCTCCAACCGCCACCATGCCACCTGCACCCCTCGCACCCGCCCCGCCCGCTCCCCCCCCTCCACCATGAACACCCACATCGACCTGACGGCCACAGCAAAGGACATCGCAACCCCCACCAAATTCAACCTCGCCCAAGATGCCAAGGAAGACGAGGGATCCAGGCAAGCCCTGTCGTCTTCGGAGAACTCGCCCTCGCCCCCGTCTTCACCCAGCCGACGATTTCAAAATGGCACCGATGGCTGCGGATACGGGAAGGAAAATGAAAGTGAGTGCATCGAGGGATCTTCCACGTGCGCGCTGAAAGAAGCCGAGGGAAGCGATGAGGGATCGTAGGGGCTTGTCGATGCGGTCTACGACGTGGAGGATGTGGTGGACAGGACGGGCGGCTTGGTTTTCAACGATGTTTGACTTTGTGTAGAACAAAAGAGTACTCGATACATACTTCAGAATTCTAAAGTACATATCGTGCAATCTCAATGCGACACTTTGGCTGGGAGGAACCATGGTGTGCTATCTTTTCCCGTGTGAAAGATCGACGAGGAACCGACTCTCCACCGCCTCATCACAGTAACAGCGTTGAAATAATTGATCAATGATCCCATTCTACCGGTGAACCAAAAGGTACTGAGTGTTCCAATCCCATACCCATCCGCAAACTTCGGAGCTCCCAAACGCCAGGCTCGCTGCTTGCTTTTCGCTACTTGGTACTCGGTACATGCTTGAAATATACACAGAGGTATTGAATGTCGATGGTGTTGTAAATGTGAACATGAGGATGAATGTGTCGTTGATGACACGCATGTGAAGGTGAGTGTTTGTCGTAACACAATTGGCAATCTGCAAGGTTGGATTGCACACGCACGGTCTTGCTAGCGCTTGCTAGCTTTTACGCAAGCACACCTGTGCAACGTGGCTGTGGTGCATGCAGTAACAGCATGGCCGGTGAGCGGAGTGGTGGGTTTCAAGACTTGAGTGCAATCGGTGTGCTCAGGCAGTAGCGTCGGCTGCCTTCTCTTCCTTCCTCTCGACAACTTCGGGCTTCTTCTCTTCACTCTTCTTCTCCGTAGGCTCGCTGGATGCCACCGTCTTCGCTTCGACCAGCTGAATGAGGTACGCCCCGGTATTCCCAGCGCCGTCAATCTGGCCAAGCTTTGCGTCGAAGAGTTTTGCGTCGCGGAGAATTCTACCGAGGTCAGCTTCCATACCGTTCTGTCGCATGAAGGGGGTGCACACCTTTGTTTACCAGGCACCGTCTTGACGCTAGCCTCCTTGAACACTTTCCCAATCTGCTCGCGATAGCTCTCAAACACAGGTGCCATGATCATGCGGACTTGGATTTCGTGCAGGTACTTGTTGATGACCTTGTGCAAAATGGCGGTCGCTTTGGTGAGCGTCTCCATGTCAGGGCTGACGTCCTTTTTGACTTCGTGCTCACCGTCCCACTGGATCTCCTTGAGGTTGCGTACGTGCACCGTCGCACGGTCACTCATGATATCGATGAGCTTATCGTGGATGGACACCTGCTGGTCTTGCAGCAGACGCTTGACGTTGTCAAATTCTCCGAGCGCTGTCTTGTTGCCAGTGGCGTGTCGTCGTGCGCATTCGCGGATGTAGGGTAGGATGGCGATGACGAAGGAAAGCGTTTGAGAGGCTATGGCAAGATGCTTGGTGTTGATGTTCTTGAGACCAGCGCTGTGTATCGCGCCCGCACCGAGAGTGAGCTGGCAGAGCCGCGAGTTGAAGAGCTTGATGTATTCGCATAGGGCTGTCGAGACTTCGGATGTCATGCTGGGCATGACGCTGAGAAGAATCTCGAAGCGTTCGATGCCGCGAAGTACGACGGTCGACGAGTTGGATATGATGTATCTTTCCTCGTCCACAATAGCGGGCGCTGGATTCTTGCCCTTCTCCTTTTCGGCTGACGTCCCGTTGGTCTGACCGATGCCATTGGTGGCTGCTTCGTCCTTTGCCTCGCCTAGCACGGATCCTGTCTGCACCCATTCCGTCGGATCAGACGTCATGGCCCTCAATATCCTGGCGAGTACTTCTGTGTCATGGTCGTCAAAATCTTTCGGCTCCCAGCGATCCAAATCCATGGATTTGGCCAGCTCCTGCTTCTCGATATCGCCAAATTTGGAGACAAAATCGGCGATGTGCGTGTTGACCACGCCCTTGAGCGCTGCGCCGGAACGGCCGGATACAGCTTCGCACTCATCCGCGAAAAGTCGGCATAGCGTAAAGTAACGCAGGAAACGATCGAGAGGGAGTTGTGTGGTTGATTCAGAGCGAACCTTCAGAAGCTTCGTGACTTGGGTCTGTGCCGCGTCAACAGCCTGGCCGAGGAGGCTCGACATGTCAAGGGCCTGCATCAGCTCGTCCTGCAAGCCGTTTGGCGGTGCTGGAGAGCCAGCGCCCACCGAATCGATACTGGGCATGTTGTACGGGCTCCTCGGAGGCGATCGCCAGCCGCCGCCAGACAGAGGGGGAGAGCTGACCACGCCACTGGTCACATCCAGCAGCACCTTGACCTGCATGCTCAACCGTCGTAGCGCCTCGCCGATGTCGGTGAAGATGTTGGTGAAGAATTCTTCCCCGTCGGCCGCGTCCATGGCGCGCAGGTTGCGGGCGAGGACCGAGTTCTTATCCTGCTGGCTGTAGCCTCGCCCACCCCTTGTGGATACCGACGCAAGAGACTCTGCGTCGTCGTCGGTGGAGCTTGGGAGATAGTTTCGGATAATGGTCTTCATTTCCCGCACGATGGCGTCCCGGAAGGTCGCGCTTGCCTGGTTGGTAAAACTGGCGCTGCTCAGTCCCGTCAGGCTGGCGCGGAGTCTCGAACGAAACTCGTTGCTCGTCACCATGTACGGCGGCACAGCTGACTTGAGTCGGAGATGTTGCTCTCCTCGCGTTCTCTGGGAAGATGTGACCCATCTCTGCAACGTATCTCGGGCCGGTACGTTCTTGACGTGCTCGCGCAAGTCGGTGAGGAGGGTATTCAGGAAGCGAGCTTCGAAACCTCTGCCGATGCGGAATTTGAGCTGCTGCATGCCTTCGGCCACACCGTCCAGCGCCTTCAGGGTGCGGAGGTCGACGAGCGAAGGGGGACATCGGGTTTGCAGCCACGCTGTCGAGGCTGGGTCTGTGGTGTCCAACGTGCCGAGTATCAGCTTCTCCATCGCGTCCAGCCGTGTCATGGCGGTATCCAGCTCGCCCCGGTCAACGACCTCGTCGCAGCTGGAGAGGCCGACAACGACAGCGTGCAGCTGGTCCGTCGCGTCCGTCAGCCTTCTCAGATTCTCTCGCCGCCGCTTCATCTCGACGATCTTCAGGCCTCCTACCGCCATCTGTTCGTCCAAGCGCTTGAGGTCTTCCCGCACCGTCTTGATCCTCACCACGGAATCCGATGCCTCGGCCTGCAGCTCGCGCAACGACCCCAGCGCCGCAAAGAAGGATGTGGATGCGGTGGAGATGGACGAGATCAGGTGCACCTCCACCGTGTCCATGTACCACGACAGCTTCTCCTGCAGGATCGCATTCGTCGCCAGCACCTTCCGCCCCGGCTGCTGGAGCGGCTCAAACGATCCATTGGCGGTATTCGTGCCGTCGCCGCTTTTGGCTTGCACCGGCCGCACGACCTCGGATCGCTCGCTGACAATGTCGAAGGTGCGGGGGTTCTCGAGGTGGAAGTTTTCGTCAAAGTACACGGTCGGTATGGTGGACAGCGGGGTGACGATGGGCAGCGTGCGCTTCGATCCGCTGATGCGCCGCTTCGGCTTCGGCTTCGGCGAGCTCGAGGGAGAGGGGGAGGCAGCCGACGACGGCAGCCTGGGCGTCCCGGACGGCGAGCCAGCCCTGATGCCGCGCTCCTCCCGTATTTCCGTCAGATCCTCCTTCCTGGCCGGTTCTCTCCTGCCGGCCGCCGGCGCTTCCTCCGCCTCCGCCTTGGCGCGTTGGAAGGCCTCGTACAGGTTGCCGACCTGGGCGAGATACGGGTTGAAGGCCGACGGCTCGATGTGCGGGATGTTGGTGAGGGTGACGGGGGGGATGTCCTTGGAGGAGGGCGGCCGGTGGCCCGACATGGCGGTTTGTGCGGTGTGCGGCAGCATGCCGGTGCGCACAATGGGAGGCTGCAGGAGGGTGGCGATGGCATTGCGGCTCTGCTCCGTCACCGGGCCCATGCCGCTCCTGAAGGCCGTGTCGAGGGTGCCGCCGATGGAGTGGATGGAGCTTGCGGTCGACCCGCGACGTGGCTGATAGCGGCCGCCTGTGGAGTTGGGCCGGGTGGTCCAGTCATGCTGCGGCGGGAAGGGGAACTGGCTCTGCGGCGGGTTCGGCGAGTGCAACTCGAAGCTCTCTGCGGATCGTCGGGGGGAGGGGGACGACATGGTGACGGCGGCGGCGGCGTGGGTCGGGAGTGCGCAGGTGGCCGAGGCATAAGGACAAGGCCGGGCCGGAGCTATGACATTGGGCGAAGGCGTGCGGGATTGGGGGAGTGTCTGGGCCAGACGCTCCGTGATCAGGACGTCGGCGCTGCAGCAATCTGGCGGCTGTCGTCGTCGCGGAGCTCACGCAGCCACCGCCAGCTCGGTGAAGGACGCACGGGCCAGGGATATCTGGAACCTTACGAGCACCTGGATGCGAGGACCTATACAGTATGCCACACAGCCATACCCACACGTGCACCGTCGTCGGTTCCGTGTCTGACAGGACACACGAGCAAATCCTGTACTCGTCCAGATGTATATTCGACGTGGATTGGCTGTCGTGCCATTAAGCCCCGATCCGGCCTAGCGCACATCGCGAGTCGACGCGCGCCCCAGAAGAAAGACCTGGGGTTGCCCCTCCCCTCCCCCCTCACACCCGCCCACACCCGCCCATCGTCGCCCTCACCGCCGCTCACACGCACAATGGCCGACCGGCAGACGACCTACACCGTCACCGTCCACGGCAGCACCGTCGGCGACCACGACCACCATGTCGACTCGCCCTCGCGCATCCAGCGCGCCCTGGTCGACTTCGTCATGGACTTCCATCTCGACAACGTCTTCGTCTACCGGGACCAGATCAGGGAGAACGTGCTGGTCAAGCAATACTACTGCGACATCGACATTGCCCATCTCATCTCGTACGACGAAGAGCTGGCCCACAGGCTTTCGCAAGAGCCGGGAGAAATCGTTCCTCTGGTACGCCCGCCGGCACCGAGGAACCGCGCGTCGCTGACCCTGGCAGTTCGAAGCCGCCCTCAAAACATGCACCCAGCGCATCGTCTATCCCTCGCAGCCAGGCCTCAGGCTCCCCGAGCACCAGCTGCTCCTCCACTCGGCCGCCTCCGAGCTCTCCATCCGCGATCTGACCGCCGCCAACGTCTCGCATCTCGTGCGCATCCCCGGCATCATCATCGGCGCCTCCACCCTCTCCTCCAAATCCACCGCGCTGGCGATACGGTGCAGGCATTGCCAGCACGAAGAGCTCCTGCCCGTCTCGGGCGGCTTTGCCGGCGTGTCGCTCCCCCGGACGTGCAGCGGCCAGAGGGCCGAGGGCGACAACTCGGAGAAATGTCCGCTGGATCCGTACTACGTCATGCACGAACGCTGCCAGTTCATCGACCAGCAGGTGCTCAAGATGCAGGAGGCCCCCGATCAGGTGCCCGTGGGGGAGTTGCCGCGCCACATCATCATCTCCGCCGACCGATACCTCGCCAACCGCGTCGTCCCAGGTACGCGATGCACCGTCATGGGCATCTTCTCCATCTACCAGGCCAAGGGTGCGAAAAAGTCGCAGGGGGGCGCCGTGGCCATTCGAAACCCCTACATCCGCGCCGTGGGCGTGCACGCCGATGTCGACCACACGGCCAAGGGAAGTGCGACCTTCACCGAGGAAGAAGAGCAGGAGTTCTTGGAGATGAGCCGGAGACCGGACATATACCAAGTCTTTGCCGATTGCATCGCGCCTTCCATCTACGGGAACAAGGATATCAAGAAGGCCATCGCCTGTCTGCTGGTGGGTGGTTCCAAGAAGATCCTGCCCGACGGTATGAAGCTCCGTGGAGACATCAACGTGCTGCTGCTCGGCGACCCGGGTACGGCCAAATCGCAGCTGTTGAAGTTCGTCGAGAAGGTCGCGCCCATCTCCGTATACACCTCCGGAAAAGGTTCGTCGGCTGCCGGTCTCACCGCTTCGGTGCAGCGCGATCACAACACGCGAGAATTCTACCTGGAGGGCGGTGCCATGGTGCTCGCCGACGGAGGCGTGGTCTGCATAGATGAATTCGACAAGATGCGCGACGAAGACCGTGTGGCCATCCACGAAGCCATGGAGCAGCAAACCATTTCCATTGCAAAGGCCGGCATCACCACCATCCTAAATTCACGAACGTCGGTCCTCGCAGCCGCCAACCCCATCTTCGGACGCTACGACGACATGAAGACGCCCGGCGAGAACATCGATTTCCAAACCACCATCCTATCCCGTTTCGACATGATCTTCATCGTGCGGGACGAGCACGACCGCGACCGCGACGAAAACCTGGCGAGGCACGTCATGGGTCTCGCCATGGGTGGCCGTGGCGTCGAAGAGACGGTGCAAGCCGAGATCCCGATCGAGAAGATGAAGCGCTACATCACCTACTGCCGACAAAAATGCGCGCCGCGCCTCTCCCCCGAAGCGGCGGAGAAGCTGAGCTCGCATTTCGTCAGCATCCGCCGACAGGTCCACGCCTCGGAAATGAACGCAAACCAACGCTCCTCCATCCCCATCACGGTCCGTCAGCTGGAAGCCATCATCCGCATCACCGAATCCCTCGCCAAACTCTCCCTCTCGCCCATAGCCGACGAGTCGCACGTCGACGAGGCCATCCGGCTCTTCCTCGCCTCGACCATGGACGCCGTGAACCACGGCGAAGGCCAAGCTTCCAAGGAACTCATGGACGAGGTCAACAGGCTCGAAGAGGAGCTGAGACGTCGGATGCCGATCGGTTGGCAGGTCAACCTCTCGACGCTGAAGAGGGAGATGGTGGATGGGAAGGGATATTCCGAGCAGGCGCTGGGTCGGGCGTTGCATGTCATGGCGGCCAGGGAAACCATCAGGTGGAGACATGGTGGGAGCGTGGTGTTTAGGAGTAGTGCTTGAATTCTGTCGAGAGGGAGCATGTGTCTGGCGTTTCTTTTCTTTTTTCTTTTTTTGGAGCTTTGGTGCTGAGATGGGGGATGATGCGTGGTGAAGTAGTGTGCATGTCATTCATGGGTCTATGAGTTGATGAATATTCGGTGCGGCGTCGTCGGTTGCTTGCATAGTCTTGCGTGTTATTAAGGTCAATATCATCGTTCCGATACCTTCTTCTTCTTCTTCTTCTTCTTCTCCTCCCTTTTCTTCCATCCGCCAGTTTGCCAATCCCCCTCGACATTCTTCGCATAACCTGTGTAGTTTTTGTATCCTGTCGAGAATGTGTGCGTGCTGATCGACTTGTTCATCACGGGTTTCTTTGCATTGTTCCCATTCGTTTTGAAATCTACTTCCCGTTCCTCCGACTCCAGATCACCGCTACCATCTCTCCACCGCAAATGCCAGGCGCTCTCCCGCTCCGTGAGACAGACTCCTCCCCAACCTGCAAGTGCATCGGAGCCAACCAAGAGCTTTCCGTGCAAGGTTTCATGTCTATCAACCTGCTGTATGCGGCAATATCTCCATGCTTGGCGGGTCTCTACCACCTTCGGAAAGGCCCGTGGATTTCTCTTTCTTCCGAATCTCGCGACATTGTCAGTCGGATCAAGGCAATACAAGTGGATATAAAGACACCGTTCTACCTATCCGCACAGACCCCAGCGCTCAGGATAGCTGAAACTGGGGGTTCTCCCCGACTACCTGCATTTGTATCTCGCACCAAAAGCTACCCAAAGCCCCCAAGCGCGCGTCGTAATCTTCTTCCCTGTTTCATTCATGCGTATACGCTTCCGATGTAGAAAAGCTTGGACATGGTCCTCGCATTGCTCTCACGGCCCTCGCTCGAGTCTTGTTCTCCTTTGGCTTTCTCGGGGTCGAGATTATACTGCGTTTTTCTCCGAGCGAGTGCGGTGAGAGGCAAGAGGAAACGGCACGAGCACGTCGCATGTTGGGACACGATGACTTCACGGTTCCCCACGGCGCTGGAAATCGCCTCGTGGCCTGAGCCGAACTATGTGGATCCGCCTACGCAGCGGCCGGTGGCTCTGGGTGTCGATACCGCGATGACGGTTATTGTTGTACTGTTCATCGCATGTCGGTTTTTCAGTCGGAGTGTGTTGGTTCCGGCGTTGGGATTGGATGATTGGACGATGTTGCTTGCGGCAGTGAGTCTTCTGTTCCATTCATTGTATTTGCGTGCCGGTGGAAAACTAGTATTGAACCAGCCATTGATGTTTCACAGGTATGCGCAATCGGCAATAATGTCATGATAATCGTATCCATGGATCGCATATACAAGATGGGATGGCATATCTGTGAGACCATTCATGAGTTCAGTTTGGGGGAAGAGAAACGTCACTTACAGATTCCAGGGGACATCGAGGCGACGCTTCTGTATGGTACCATGAAAGCCGCACAAATGGGCATGGCATCCCAACTCCTCGTCAACATCACTTCCAGCCTGACAAAGATTTCCATCCTGCTCACCTATCTCCGTAAGCGCCATCCCCCCCCCCCCCCCTCCGCAGAGACCAAACGACCACAACACTGACCGCCAGCCCAAGGCATCTTCCCCACCAAACCAAGCAAATGGTTCTGCTGGCTGATGCTAGCTTACACCATCATCCTAAACTTTGCCTGTTTCTGGCTCACCATATTCCAATGCTCGTAAGCCCAGCAGCACCCACCACCCATCATCCCCTCCGTCCTTCCTCTCTGACACGCTCCATCAGACCGGCGGAAACATACTGGAAGATTTTCAAATACTTCACGGCCGCCAAATGTCTCGACATCAAAGCCATCTACTACTTCTACACGGCCCAGAACACGCTAAGCGACTTCCTCATCTTCCTCTGGCCCGCGAAGGAACTCGCTTCGGTGAAAATTTCCTCCCGCCAACGCTTCATCCTGATTACCATGTTCTCAGTCGGTATCATGTGAATCCCTCACTCCCCTTTCCCGCCTCCACCCTCCACCGACTGACGAGAATTTCCCAGTATCTGCGTCGCAGGCCTCTTCCGCGTCTACTACACCCATCTTTACGTAAGGGACTTTGACACATTCTGTAAGCCTCTCCCTCCCCCCCCTCCGCCGACAATACAGCCTAACACACGCCCAGGGAACGGCGGCAGACTCCTAATCATCTGCTCCCTCGAGACCTCCCTCGGCATATCCTGCGGCTGTCTCCCCGGCTGCAAACCCCTGATGTCGCGCCTCTTCCCCCGCATCTTCGGCACCACCGCCTCCTCCTCCTCCTCCTCAAACTCCAACCCGCGAAACAGCAATCCACGCGCCGGCGCCGTGAACACCATCTTCTCGCCCGGCAAACAATCCTCACCTGGTTCCACGGCGGCACGGAGCCGGAGTTTCCGGCTCCAGGGTCTGGACTCGAGGTGTGGAGACGGCGCCGTTTTGGGGCGGGAGGGGTTTGGTGCCGAGGGGATGGGGGCTGCGGGTTTGCCGACGAGGCCGCAGGTTACGAGGGGGGCGAGTAAGGGTAGCGGGGGGCGATTGGTTGGGAGAGGGGGAGGGAGGATTGGGGATGTGGAGGGTGGGGCGGGGGGTAGTGATAGCGATAGTGATATCGAGGAGTTTATTATTCTGCAGGGGAGGCGGAGCGATGGGAATGAGGGATATCGACCGTGGAGGTGGGTTTGAAGGTATGAGATTTTGGAGTGTTTGCTCTTTCGTTGCGCGCACGCTGCTCACAGGTGCGTGTAGAAAAACGACATTGAAAGACAGGTAGTCGACCCAACGTTATGAATGGAGAAGAGATGTAAACCGATTTTGCTTTTACAGGAGGAAACAATCCATAAAACTTCATCGCGAATCTCGTTCCCAACTCCGATGCAAACAAAGACAACCGTGTTGATGTCTCTGAATATATAGTCACCCCCACTCCCTTCTCTTCCGCCCCAACATCGCATCCGCAATCTTCCCCGCCACGGCGTAAATCGTCCCGCTCAAATGCCCACTGGTCTGCAACGGCAAGCTCCCCGCATCCACAACCCTCACGTTCCTCGTCCCATACACCTTTCCCTCGGCATCCACCACCCCACCCCACTCCCTCCCCCTCATGCTCGTGCTTCCCACGGGGTGATTGTTAACCCCAAAAGCCGCCTTGATCCACGTCTCCCAGCTCGGATCCCCGTACCCTGCGCCTTCGGGCACGGTCGCAAACCCAGGAATCACTTCATCGGTGACATGCTGTGAAAGCGGTGCCGTGGCGAACAGTTTGCGGATTTTCACGGCGGCCGCGGCTTGTACGAGGGTGTCGATGGGGAGTTGGAGATGGTTTGGGTTGATGCTGGGGAGTGCCGAGGGGGAGGCGGACGTTATGTGGATGGAGCCTCGGGAGAAGGGGAGGAGGTTCCAGTGGACTATGGTTATTGCGTTTCCCTGCGGGAAGTAAATCAGCTCGGCGAGTGGGACGGTGCTGTTGGGGGTGAAGACGAGGTTGATTTGTTGCTCGATCAGCTTTTCTTCCATCTCGACCGTAGTTTGGTTTGCGGGTGCATCGGCGACGATGCGTTCGGCGTATTGAGTCGTGTTTGCGCGGAGTTCGGCAGTGATGGAGGAGAGCGAGTCGCCAAAGAGATCGGAGGCTGTTACAAAGGTTACATAGCTGGGATAGCCGGTCCAGTTCGTAGGGCTGGCGTAGGAAATGGGGAGGTTGGGCTGGTCTTGAAAATTCGCGCCTACGCTGGGGAGGTCGACTGCTGTACCGATTCCCAATGGTGAGAGAACCGAGGGGTTTCCGATGCCGGAGTGCTCGAGGAGGGCTGGTGAGCGGAGAGATCCAGCAGATAGTATAACCTCCTCCGAAGCTTCAACGAGGAGCGTAGCATTCACCCCAGCAGACACCACTTCCACGCCTTTCGCAACCACATCTCCATAACCTTTTTCCTCCCACACGATCCTCAAGGCCGTAGTGTTAACAAAGGTTTTCAAATTCGGCCTCGATCCCGCAACGGGGTAATAGTAAGCCCTCGCCGCATCTTGCCTGATATTTGTCGACGCATTCAGCGTAAACGGCCATCTCGCAAACCCATCCAACCTCCCCCCATTCACGTCTTCATTCCACCTGATCCCCACATTCTCACTCGTGTTCTTCAGGATATCAAACAGGCCCTGCCTCATATACGACGTTCCCCAACCAACAGACACCTCGCCACCAAACCCATGATACTCGTCCACAAACGTCGCACCATCCGCAGCCTTCTCCGCATCCGGGGGCTGAAAGTGTTCCTGCTCCTTATAATACTCGAACAACGAGGCCCAGTTCCAGCCCTCGTTTCCAAGATCTCCCCACGCATCGATCTGCTCTTTTTCAGCACGGATATACGTCATTCCATTGATCGTCGTGGTACCACCCAAGGCTTTGCCAGCATTGTACGTCAGAGTTTTGTTGTCGACATACTTCTGCGGCGCGCTGGTGTATTGCCAATCGATCTGCGTGCCTACGCCGACGAACAAAGCCGACGCGTCGGTCACATTTGGGTTGCTGAATTGCTGGTCCCCGGCTTCAATGACTGCGACGGTGGTATTTGGATCTGCGGAGAGTCTATTGGCAAGTACGAGCCCTGCCGGACCGGCGCCAACAATGACATAATTATACGATTGACATGCTGCCAGTCCCGGCACGATGAAGCCAGGGATGAGAAGATGGAAACGCAACATGGTATTTAACCTTCGATACAGGTATCCGGAGATGCTCAACGTTGATGGTCGAAGATTGAGCGAGTTGCTCCGCGTCATAGACAGAGACATCGTGACCCGCGAGATCGGCAAGCGCATTTCCTTTCCTAGGAAGGTGCTGCGAGGAGCAACGGTACGCCTCACTAGCGTTCACTTGTACAGAGGCAGCAAAAAGTCTTCGCATTTCCAAGTTGTCAAACGGGCCAACAACTTTCCACATGCCGTATTTCGAAGCATGCCTAGGCCTCCAAGTCAACCTCAACACCACCAACCCAAACTCTCTTGATATCCCTCGTCGCTCCAAGGTCCCCCAAAACATCACCACCGACAAGCACCAAGTCCGCCCCGCCCGCCTCCCCATCTCAATCACCGCCCTATCCCCCAACCCAAACGCGCCCGCACTCTCCACCGTCGCCGCCCTCAACACCTCCACCGGCGTCATACCAGCCTCCGCAAGATTCTCCAATTCATCGTGGAGACTGCTTCCGAAAGCCACCGAAGCAGGCACGCCGGCAGCTTGATTCGCATCGGTCCCCACCAAGATGGTAACCCCCGAGGAAGAATGGAGAAGCGAGACCGTCTGCGAAGCCGCCGTGAAATTCGAGAGAGGGTTGGCGAGCGAGATGGCACGCATCATGGTCAGTGTCGGCGTGACAATCTGGCCCCGGGCACGCAGCTGCGAAACGAGGGCCGGAGAAGGTTCCTTGTCGCCGGGAGCGTGATGGATATGCTTCGTCCCGGATAGGACGGCCTGCTCGTACGCCCCAGCGGTCGAGGCATGAATCACCAATTCCTTCCCCCTCTTCCGAGCCCCCTCGACCAGCAGATCCAACGTCCCCCGCGTAAACCCAGGCGCCTCGGCAATCAGTTTCACAAAGGCGGGCTCGAATGCCTCGTCGTCGCCGCTGCCGCCGCCGCCGCCGCCCCCCATCTGTCGGTCCATCCACGCCTCGACCTCCGCCTCGGTTGCCTCGGCAGGGAGCAGGAGACTCGCGTCCACTATTGCGGTGATGTTGCCGTGGACGCTCCCCGCCGCACTCGCGGGTGCACTGCCGAATATCAAGTCCGGCAGCCCGCTACCGAGGGGAGTGTTGACGCACATGTCAGCACTAAAACATGCCATGACGATCCCCGTCGTGACGCCCCATCTCGCCATATCGCGGAGATTCTCTGCGCTGGTGGGATGGACATGTGCGTCTATGAGGCCGGGAAGGAGGACGTTGTTCTCGCCGTCGATATGCGTTACATTGGCGTCCGGGACTGTGCATGCTGCCTCGGTGGATACGAGGCCGTTGGATATGCAGATGGTAGAGGGTGGAAGGATGGCGGTGCCGTCGAAGACGCGGACGTTTGTTAGCGCAATGTTGGGTGATGGAGAGGAAGCATCTCGGCGAGAAGTATGAGGAAGTGCAGTGGACGAGATGATCGGGTGGTGAGGGTTTGGATGGATTCCACATGCTTTGGTGCAGTGGAAGAAGAACGCTGCTGTGAGCACGTTGGAGAAGGGGTATTTGATATGCATGGTGAGAAAAGTTGCTTAACTTCTTCTGAGATCAACAAGAAGTCGGGTTGAAATGGCATACACATTCAACTTCCATATACACACACATACATAGTACGTACCCCTGGGGGCTCGGGTAACTAGCGCGGTTCTGTGGATGAGTTAATAGAGTGAGCGACATTTTCTGAGGATTAGAATAAGAACGAAGCAGGGCTACAATGTGAGCCGTGCGATGCAGATTAGGCCTGATTTGAGGTAAAAAGATAATAGCTGGGTGACGAGGAATTTCCGTATCTAGACTGGCGTCTTGGTAAGAACCACGCTAGTCACTCGAGGCCGTCGGGGGGGTACTGTATGTGTATGAACCGACCCCGTCGAAATAACACGGCCCGTGCAATTCCACCAGTCCACAAGGCGAACGAAAGAAGGCTTACCAAACTTTCTTGGCGTCATGAACACCCTATGAATAGTCTGAACTATGGTTCTCAAAACGGAACTGGTCGGCAGTCCGTGCACCACCACCAACGTATTTCCGCATTGGGTCAAAATCGCGAAACGCTTTCAAGTACCATGTACACAAGTACCATGTACACAAGAACGTTTGGAATCGACCGTTCTCAGGCCATTCGGTAAGCTCGAAAAGGGTGCCTGTGATCTGATGTTTGTCAAGGAAGAGTACGAGATGCATGCAGTAGTTACTGGATACACCATCTCTGGGTATACCCTTTTCAAGGATCTAGCACATCCCCGTCATCAATGCCAACCCAGCATCCACGCCCACACTCTCCCCCTCGGCATCGTCCAACAGCTCGTCAATCTTCTCCTTCCTCTTGATCCTCCAAAAGTCCTGGGCTCCATCTGCAAGTCTCTTGCTGATATCCCTTATCTCGTCTTCCTCAACGGCGGCGAAGCATAGCCGGAAGCAATTGAACGAATCCATATCGCGAATCTCGGCCGTAGGCGCAAACATACTTCCCGGGGCTACCAGACACAGGTACGGCTTTTGTGTCCAGAAGACCCACAGGGCTTGGGAAAGACGAGCATCAGGGACCTGTCTGCGTAGCGGGTGCGAGGCGAAGTTGAAGCGCACCCATACGAACATGCCGCCGAGCGGTCGGACGAAATCGTAGATGTTGGTCTTTTCGATGACGGTCCAATCGTCATCACCGTCGGCGACCGATTCAAGGGATTTTCGGCGCCCGGCTCTGACGAGCTGCTTGTGTGCATCAAGAGTGTCGCACATGACTGTCATTCTGCGCTCGTAGTTGCCTCGAAGACCCTCGAGCCAGCGAACCCAGCCATCCACCTTCCAGCCACTGCCGTCCGCGGCTCCGCCCCGCCCTGGGTCGGTGGAGCTTTGAGGACCACAAATGAGCTCGGCAACCATGGACTGCACGAAACCCGAGGGCTGCTGGGTGCTTGTTTCCGTCACGCGGAGAAGGCGTTCGATGAGTGCGGGTTGCGCAGTGATCCACCCCAGGCGGCACCCGGGGGCGGCGGTTTTGGAGAATGTGTCGAGGCGGACCACACGACCTTGGTAGTCAAGGGATAGATAGGACGGGATGAGCGAGTCGAGGAATTCGAAACCGGAGGACTTCTGGGGTTTGGGTGTCGCAGCGCCGGGTGCGTTGGATGGGAATTGAAGGTACCAGTACGGATCGTCTTCCACGATAATCACATCGTATCTCACGCAAATGGCGTAGATTTCCGTGCGTCTTGCTACGCTGAGCGTACCGCTTGTAGGATTCTGACCGATTGTCACAGTGTACAGGAGGTGCGGTCGGCGGCCCTTGCTGTGATCCCAGTTCTCGAGCACATCCTCCAGACCTCCACGGCCTTTTGCAACCATTCCTTCGTTGTCGATTGCCACGGGCGCGATCGTCATGCCGCGCGGCGCAGCCGTCTGGACGGCGTTCATGTCTGTCATCATCAGTGCTTGCCACTCCGCCGCCGGGCAGTGATGACTGACAGCAGTACTGCTCCACCAACAATCCAGGCTTCTCCTCGATCGGGTCGTGTCCTTCAGCCCACTTCTCGGAAAGCGCTTCAATGGTCTTTGAGAATCCGTCCGTCGACCCATTCGTCAGGATCACTTCGGGCCCGCCTTTGTACGGGACGAAAGGGTGGAGGTTCTCGCGTGTGAATTGGCGGATGAAGGCGTAGAGCGGGGGGTACCCCTGTGCCGTTCCATACTGCAGCGCGGTCTTCAAGTCGATCTTCCGCAGTGGATTCGCAATGCCAGAGTCGTGCGGCACGCGGAGTCGCGCAGCGGGCGGTCCCTCTTTGTCTTCCGAGAGGGAAGCGGCGGCGACTTGGGCGGTAGGAGGGTCGTTCGGCGGCGGATCGATGGGCCTGTTGGGTGTGGGCGTCCAGCGATTGGGATGAGCGACCTGGGTCGATGTCACCATGGCTCTTCTTCACCATGCGTGGGAGCGTACCTTTGCTTCGAGCGTATCGTATGGGAAGTACGAGGGATGTGGCATTCCTGCATTCGTCGTGAGCCGACGCGTCACCAGCATCCATCGCAGGCAAACTGACCCCCCGCTACCTGGGCGATGCCCGGGATGGAGAAGTATTTGTAGAAGCGTTTGACCGACGAGGCCTCCCGAGCGCGCGTGCTGCGCGACAGGTGGTGGGAGACATCGATGGGGTCGGGGAAGCTTGCCGGGTCCGACGTGTAGGACATGTTGTGATAGTTGTAGAAAATGGACGGTGGACGGTCCAGATATCACGTCATGTAGGGGTGGAATTGCAGCAGATGGAGTATACAATATCTATCTACCGACGAGTAGTATGGACATGCAAGCTCGTGTGGGACTCGTCCGCGGCTTGTCCGCCCGATAAGGATGCGATAAGGAATGCTTAGAAATTGCGACATTACAAGCTGTACATGTGCAACTCGTCTGTTCACGGGTGGCGTTGTGAAGTGCTTGGATGTACAGGTTCCACGTTCCGCGTTCCACGTTCCCCGTTCCCGTGTTTGGCGCCGGCATGCAGGGCCATCAGCTGTACATGTGCATACCTACTGTGTGACCTTTGCCTCGAACCCGCTCGCAACCATCTTGCCTTGGCATCTATCTCCTTTTTACATTCCTACCTTTCCACCGCCCTGCATTCCTGTCCATAGTTCCCTCCACGTTCCTTACACCGCCGGCCGCAACGTGCCCATTTTCACCTCACGAACTCGGTGACATGCCACGTCTCGACGAAGGTCTGCCTTCCCAGATGTACCACGACGACGACGACGACGGGAACGCCAGTGTGCACTCGGACGATGCCGATGCCGTCCTGATCGCCGGTTCCGAAGCTTCCGGCGAGGAACGGTACGCCCAAGAACCCTACTACGTTCGCAAATACATTCCCTCGCGGATGCGAAGGGCGTGGAGAGCTACAGCGGTATGGGTCAAAGGGCCACAGCCGCCACGCCCGTGGAAGATACGCCCGCTGTTCCCCAGTATACAGCTTGCGCCGCTCCAGTTTGTCAACAACTATTTCCCGAAGCGCAAGCACAAAATCGCCCTCCTCGTCTTTTTCTACTTTTGCTGGTTCCTGAGTTTCTCGCTGGTGCTGCATCGTTCTGCCTTTGCCGCGGATATCCCGGGCTATGGGTCGCCGGTGCGCGTCAGGTGCACTGATCGGTTGTGGTAGGTGTGGCGAGGTGAAGCGAGAGTGTGACGGTATGTATGGTATGCTGATGACATGCCAGGAATGATGGAAACGGTTGCGGTCTCAATGGAGACCTCTGCCGTCCATTTGACAACACTACCATGCCGTTCCGCTGCCCGGCGAACTGTAAGCGCGTGCAGCTTCTGAACCCACATGCCGTCGGCGACCAAGTCTTGAACTACAGACCATTGGTGGTCGGCGGTCCAACCGATGGGGAGGAGACGCTGGACAGTGCCTACTACCGCGCAGACTCATTCATCTGCGGAGCCGCTATACATGCTGGCTTCATCAACGACGCAAGCGGAGGCTGCGGCGTGCTCGCTTTCGGGGGCGAGAAGACCGGTTACCCGAGCTTGAACCGTAAACACATCGCCAGCATTGGCTTCGATTCCTACTTCCCACGATCCTTTTCGTTCCTGAACGGCACGGCCTCGAAATGCCGTGACCTGCGATGGCCACTCCTTGGTGTCTCCCTTACCTTCACCATCCTCCTATCGCTATTCACATCATCACCGGCTGTCTTCTTCCCGTCCGTCTTCTTTGGCATATTCTTCCACGTGGCCCTCGCCAGCGATCCTCCCAATCTGACCGACTACTACGCCATCGTAAGCATCGCGCTTGGCCGCTTCTTACCCGCCAGTTTCTGCATGTTCGCCGTATATAAATTCTTCGTTCGAAGGACACTGCAAGGCCTTCACGCCCAGTTTGAAAAAACCCTCCTCTGGCTCGGGGGTTGCTGGGTCGGTGCCCTCAACAACTACACTTTCGACAAGATTCCCATCGAGCGCCTGACACCTTCGGATCTCAAACAGCAACCTGGCGCGATACCTGCGCTGATCATAATTGTACTTACCCTCTTGTTCATCGCCATCGGCCAGGCATGGTGTCTCCGCGTCGAAGGCCGCCTACCCCGCTATCTTGCCATCTACGGCATCTATGTTGCCGTTCTGCTGGCTCTCGTGGCCATCCCGAAGATGAACGTCCGTATCCATCATTACATCCTTGGATTGCTACTTGTGGCCGGAACCTCGATGCAGACGCGACCCAGCCTGCTCTTCCAAGGCATCTTGATTGGCCTTTTCATCAACGGGGTCGCGCGCTGGGGCTTCGACAGCATTCTCCAAACACCTGCCGAACTGCGTGGTGATGCACCCCTCGGGACGCTCCTTCCCATCATCACAACCCCAATCATCCACAACAACTACCATCACGTTCATCTGAAGCCGAACATCACCTTCGAATGGGACCTACCGTTCCCGGGACAGTATGACGGGATCAGTGTACTTGTAAATGACGTCGAGCGCTTCAGAGGATATCAGGATGCGGGGTTGGAGCCTTTTACTTGGGCCAGGCATGCTGAGAATGTGAACGAGTATTTTCGGTTTGCTTATCTCAGCGGGAGCGTTCGGAGCGATTATACCAAGGCGGGGACTTGGAAGGTGGGTGGTGGATGGTTGGATATGGAGAGCGGGCCGTCGTAGAAGCTCGCTGATAGACGTTGAAAAGAGGAGGAGTTTAGAATTTGTTCCATCGCACCATCTGTTTTGCAATACTCTGGACTTGGATAGACGCAAAGACGGCAAGACGGCAAGCATCGCATCATCGTTCATTCGTTCCCTCGGGGCCCAATCTCATTTCATCGTTGCACGCATGCGCCAGTTCTTGGTCCTATCTCTCCGATCCTTTTTTTAACTCTGGGGTTCGGAAAAGTGGTTGACCAGAATACAGGCCGTAGCCAATGTCCGGTCGAGGAACTGTGGCACAGAAGACAACATCCGTATACAGTATATTGTCGACAATGAGGTATTATTATTGTACACCCTGCAGGCCAGAAAAATGGTTGGCTGCAAGTCCGACGGCCCAGTCCGTCTCACCATATATGCGGCGCGGTGTATTTTGCTTCTGGCGAGGTCGCGCGCCGCCATTGAGCCACCTGCCTAGCGGTGCGGCACAGCGGCACAAGGCAAAATGAAGATGTTCACCGGGCACCAGATACTCCACAATTCCTCAGATGTCAAGTGTCGAAACTAAAGATACAGGAGACAGATTTGGCAGGATTCAAAATCCACTGCTCTCCAATGTCCGTTGAGAGTAGGGGACGAATCGAAGGCAGAATCGGGAAGGCGTTGACGGCTTATGGGCCGCTTCCTTCTCACCTGCAGTTGTCCGGCGCTGGTACTGTGCACAATCTCCTGGTTTGGGGGCTGTGCTGTGCCGTGCTGTGTATGGATGCTGTGTCTGTTCATCTGTGATGGCCGAGGGTTGGCATAGCTGATCGCGACAGGTCATCTGACGAGAGAGAGAGTCCGATGGTCGCCCCGTTCCACGGGTAGGGAGCTGAACGCGGTAGTCGAGCACGAGATTGCAAAGTTGAAGAAGAGCGGATAGCTAGCAGAGTGACAGGTAGGCTGGGGTCCTTAGCGACGGGGGTGGAGGCCGGGGGATGGCTGCAGCGCCAAACTCCAGCCCCTTCTCGCGTCAGCTCTGGCGTCAACCTCCCCCTCCCCTCTCAACCCACACCTGTCTCTCAACCCACACCTGTTGATGTTGATAGGCCTGCTACGAGATTGGGCGCTTACCTGGTACATACCGTGTACGCCGAGCATTTCCAGCGGTGAAGCACAGTGTGTACCTACAGAGTCAGGTCAGGCACCGCGCTGAGAAGATACGACAGTTGCTCAAATTACAGGTGCTGTGCATATTGCGAGAGCGGCGGTGTACGTATGCTGCTTCGCACGATAGAGGGGACCCATTGCCGGTACAGTGTTCATCGCTGCGGAGTCCCATCGCCGAGGCAATCTCGTGGAAAAGTACCGGTGCTGTATCCACCTGCTTCGCCATGCGACTTCCCATCGCACCGTCGGTAGGTTGGTCTGGACGATCGGCCGCTCGTGACGGCGCCAAGCGCGTGAATGCATATTCTGGGACCATGGAGATTGCGATAAAAGGCGCACGGTGAGAGGCGCGCATGCCGAAGCCGGGTACCTGCCGCGGCGATCCTGTGCGACGCTGGTGACTATGATGCCGCCTTGCGCATCTTGGGATGGGACTGGCGATGGTGTACCGATCAACGGCGGGGGTCACGGCAGCGGTCGTGGTGCTGAGAAACGGGGAGACGGGTCGCCGCAGCGTGAGCGCCGCAGTCCTCACTCCATCTTCGTCGGCACAGCCATCTCGTAAAGGGTCCATGTACTATGTATGTACTACCCACCGCAGGGCTGCATTCAAACTACGGCGCGAGTCCCTAGCCCATCCCTTGCCGTCGCGTTTCAGCGCCTTTTTAGTGCACTGGCGTCCGGAGATCCTTACTCTGTCACTCAGCAACAGGGGACCCCAAGCCAGCTTGGGTTTCATCTCTCTAAACAGAAGCGTTCCTTCATAACCCCTGGCGCGGGAAACACGACTTATCGGACTTGGTTTGGTAATATACATTGACCCGCTCCCCCTCCTCCTTCACTCGCTCCCTTCTTTCCCCGATGCCCATGCGGTGATACTGTCCTTCTTTTTGCTTAACCATACATTCGCTATCTTACGTCGACGCTCAGAGGGCCGAGACACCACACTCCTTTTTTTGTGTATACATTGCTGCATTTGCGTCGTTGCCACTTTGGTCTGTCCTAGCGACGCCATTGCATCTATCCCCGAAATCATCACCACGTTTACCGAAACGCATCTTGCCCGACTGTCGCCTGGTCGCTCACTGTTCGAATCGACCGATTTCGCATAACTCGCGCATCATACATACACCCCACATCTCGATCGCATACGAACCATCACATCATGAAGACTTTCACTTTCTCGGCCGCTACGGCCCTGCTTGCGGGCACCACGGACGCCTTCTGGCGCATGGAGTGCCACTCACGTACCGGTCTCTCTCGTATGGATCCCATCGTCAACCCGGGAACCCTTTCCAGTCACGCCCACGCTTTCCACGGAGGAAATAGTAAGTTGCACTTTTTTACTACTTGTCGAATTGGTCCCACGTGAGCACTGGGATTGTAGTCTGGGGATCGATGTCATCAACCGCGGGAGACGTTTCCAGAATTGCCGGCTTTTGTTCTACCGCGCTCGTGGGTCGGGGATAATGGATGAAGACGAGGCGCATCGAGTTTCATGGCCGCGAATCATGGCTAACCAGCGACAGACATCAACATGAACACCAAGTACGCCGACTTGAGGGCGTCAAAGTGCACATCTTGCTTGGCTACTGACGACAAATCTGCCTACTGGTAAGAACTCGACAGTCACGGAAACGCAACCTGTTCTTACATTCTGCAGGACTCCCGGTCTCATGTTCCAACACAAGAACGGCACCACCCAGGTTGTGCCCCAGATCGGTGGTATGCTCGCATACTACCTTCTATTTGCCAACGACAAGGAGAAGGTCGAGCCTTTCCCCGAAGGCTTCCAGATGGTCACTGGTGACAACCGTCTGCGTAACTTCACCGGAGCTGTCCCTGACCCGGAGAAGTCGCTCTGGAAGGCTGTCGACAAGACCCAGTTTGCTCTGGGCCAAAAGGCCATTGGCATGAACTGCTTGAACTACGCCAAGACACCTGAGCCGTCCATGTACCGTCACTTCCTGCCCGACAAGAAGTACCTCGATGCCAACTGCGCGAACGGTATCCGTGCGGAGATCTGTATGTGCCCCTACCCAGAAACAACCAAGAGGTTCCATTGGCTAACTGTGACCAGTCTTCCCGTCCTGCTGGAACGGCAAGAACTCGACCGACAACAAGTCCCACGTCGCCTACCCCGACCTCGTCAGCGGCGGCACGTGCCCCAAGGGTTTCGAGAGGCGCATTCCTTCCCTCTTCTACGAGACCATCTGGAACACCAACGCCTTCAAGGGCGTCGACGGAACCTTCATGTTCGCCAACGGTGACCCCACCGGCTACGGCTACCACGGCGATTTCATGAACGGCTGGTCGACGGACATTCTCACCAAGGCTATCAAGCAGTGCACCAGCCCCACTGGCAAGCTGACCGACTGCCCTGTCTTCAAGCTCCAGAGCGAGGCCGAAGCCGACAAGTGCAAGTACGAGGACCCCAAGGAGCTCAAGAACGACCAGTGCGCTGGCCCGGCCAAGGGCCTCTGCGGAAACGTCGAGGTCCAGTATGGTCCTGCCTACGCTCCTGCCCTCACCCCGGGAAAGACCGAGGCTCCTACCTCGAAGCCGACCTCATCGCTCCCCGCAACCAAGACTGCCTCTGTGGTGCCCACGCTCTCGCACACCAGCGCCACGAGCAAGGGCGGTGCCATCACTGTGCAGAACGGTGCGGGTGTGTCCAAGCAAACGGAGATCAAACAAGCCTCCAAGGCTCCCTCATCCCTGGCTATCAAGAAGGCCGATGTCACGACCTCCTCCTCTCAGGTTGCCAGCAGCTCTTCTGCCGTTGCTTCGCCCATTACTACTTCGGCTCCTGCTGCCCCAGCCCAGGACAACAAGGCCAAGATTGTCAGCACCAGCACCTTCACCAGCTCGGGTGTCGTGTACCATGTTGCTATCGAGGAGGTCGCTGTTACTGTTACGGCAACCGCTAGCAGTGCACCCAAGGTGAGGAGGCATGCGCACCACATGCACCACAAGAGGGACCGTGAGCACGGTCTGCTCCGCCAGCACTAGGTGGTGCGTCCTACAAGTCCATGACGAGGTAAAATGGGGTTGGGAAATATGGAGTATATATGTGAGCGTAGAGAAAAGGAGATTTTGGGGTGGAGAGTTCTTCTGTATACCACTTCTTTTTCGCACAGTTATGATTCATTCAAATTTTGAAGTCGAGTTCTACCTGTTTGTTTCATTTTGGGGGTTTTTTTCCCTTTCTTCTTCGATCTCGTCTTGTCGTTCGTTCAAAGGCTACGCCCGAGGTTTGACCAAGATGTGTAGGGATGGCGTTTAGTTACATTGGATACCCGAATCAAAGAGATGATGACTTGGAGTGAGAGAAAAAAACATTGTGTACTGCAGATTCGTCATTGGTGGTTCAATGGCTGGTGTTGCTGTGGATGCGATCGTGGCGGTGCCCTTCCTAAGTAAGCCATATCGGTCAGCATACCTACCGGACGGCCAGCATTTTGTACGCCCCTTTTTTGTCCTTTCTTTCCATCACTCCCTCTTGACCTCGAAACACTATCCGCCCAACCAGTTCCTCTCCAACCACCATCGACCTCTTTCTTGATTCATTAGCCATGCAGACCAGCCATGCAGACCAGACCAGAGTACCCGTTCTCAACTGTGCTGCCTGGCACCTTCCCCCCACCTCAAACCCTTCCTCCGTTCATGGCCTGGCTCTGCCAGCACCACGGTACATGCACACTTGTCAAAGGCATACAGTGAGCATGTGGGGTCCTTGGCCGCCTCGTCGCTGAACACATTCTACTTTTCGACCAATTTGTTGGCTCGTGTGACTGCTGCCTTGCCTGGCTTACTCGGGCTGCTGGACTGCATCAAACGTCCAGTGCAGTGTGCAAACGCGGAGCAACCAGGAGGCCAATAAAGGCTGCAGTTTAGAGTGAGATTGTGATGCTAGCGAAGCTGAAGGTCACCGGTCTCGACCGATGTCGTGGCGATTTGCTGGCCTGGTGGGGGTTCGTTTGTTGCTTTGTACTGGTGGTACTTTGATCGCGTCGAGGCTGGTCTTCTGCTACTGCTGCTGGTTTTAGGATTGACTGCCCCCGCCCTTCACGTGGGTCTTCCAATCGCCCATCTACGGGCACGGGCTCGAGAATGTGATTCTGTTTGCGATATTCCATGTCACGGGCCTTTTCAATCAGCCCCTTTGCGCTGCCAACAGGCCGATACTTTCTATAAAGGGGGGCATTGCGCCTCCGAGTCTCTCCATTCCCATCATGGATTTCTCCAACTTTCAAAAGCTCGACTTCGACAACTTCCTCATGTCAAACGAGACGCTACACAGCGTGCCTTCGAGGCTCCTCGAGTCTCTTATCCCCGGCTATGGCTTCTTTTCGACCATTGTCTGGAGGCTCCTGGGGTTCGATATCGGGTTAGTTGTGTCGGGTTGTTTGGTCGTGTTTGGCTTGGTGAAGGGAGGTCAGGGTCTGTATTATAGGGCATACCATGCTTTCAGCAACTACTTCACTTCAAGTGTGGTCATTTATGGTGAGTCTTACTGCCTTTTCGCACTCTCCGTTGATTCATATTCTATACTTGTAGGATCTTTTGCTGACTCGTGTCCTATACAAAGACGAAGACAACCTCTTCAACCAGATCATGGGGTGGGTAGCGTGCCAACGCATGACAGCCATCTCACGCGATCTCGTCGCCGTTACAAAGTGGGTCTCGGCCTATGGAGACAGCGATGAGGAGCGTAATGCCCGCGACGAAGATGTACTGGACGAATCCGGGATTTTCAACTACGAGAAATGGGCCTCCAATATTCCTCCCCGCTATGAGCCCAACTTCGGAGACGATAGTTTCACCTACAATGGCCGCAAGTACATGTTTTCTCGCGAGCGTCGAGAGAAGCCAAAAAGTGTCTGGAACAGTGCGGACAGACAATATTTGGTCATCAGATGCTATGGACGCAGTACTGCGCCTCTCAAGGACTTGCTCAACCATGTAAAGAGATGGACGTTGACCAAGGAGAACAAGTTGACCTATGTCTATCGTCCGACACCGAAAGAGGATGGGGGCGGTGGCAAGTCGTGGGATAGGCAGTCATGTCGACCTTCAAGGCCGATGAGCACAGTGTCTCTGGACGTACAGCAGAAAGCCAACATCGTCATGGACATCAATGAGTATCTGCATCCCGCAAGTGCGCGCTGGTACGCTGCCAGAGGGATTCCTTATCGACGAGGCTACCTCTTCTACGGGCCCCCCGGAACAGGCAAGACGTCCCTGTCGTTCGCACTTGCAGGCATTTTCGGCTTGGATATCTACTGCATCTCGCTCATGGAAACCGGACTCACAGAATCTGCCCTCAACAAACTCTTCACCCGTCTTCCCCGCCGCTGCATCGTTCTCCTCGAAGACATCGATTCCGCGGGTCTGCGTCGCGCCGATGATCCACCACCTACACCCACATCTATCACGGACATCTCCGACTCGAGCAGTGACAGCAATACGGCTGAAGACGGACTTGGAAAGACCGACAAGCAGGACGCTGTCAGCGCTAAATTGAAAACCCCGCTTTTGGGTGGTTTCAAGAGCTTGATCTCGCTGTCTGGACTGCTGAATACGATTGATGGCGCGGCGTCGCATGAAGGAAGAGTACTCATCATGACGACGAATTGCCCCGAGAAGTTGGATCCAGCCTTGATTCGGCCAGGCCGGGTGGATCTGCAGGTCCAATTCACGCTGTCAACGCGCGACCAAACACGAGACATCTTCAAGCGAATGTACTCCACCGAACGCGACACGAAGACTTCCCCCTCCACCAAACCCACCACATCGCCCTCTTCAACCGGGAAATCCAAACCCTCGGACCCCGCAAAGAATAAACGCAAATCCCAGTCCACCTTCTCTGGTAAACGCGACGACGAAGACTTTCTCACCCTCGTGTCTCGCGACCCGGTGCTGGATATCGTCGAACCTGAAATGTTGGATGAGATGGCGGAGGAATTTGCGAAGATGGTGCCTGAGGGGACGTTTTCGCCGGCGGAGATTCAGGGCTTCTTGCTTACGCGGAAGAAGGAACCTGGACGGGCGGTGAGGGAGGTGGAGGCGTGGAGGGATGGGGTGCTGGAGAAACGCAGGGTGGAATCAGTGAAGAGGGAGAGGGTGTAGATGGGGGGTTTGGGGTGAGTTGTGGAGAGGTTGAATTCTATAGAGTATGTGGACTTTGTGGACTTGTGTGAACAGTTTGATGGACGGTGCTGGGGATGGGTGCTTGCTATAGTTTGATCTGTATGCGTGGAATGCTTTTTTCCCCCGAGATTATGCACCATCTTCGTGCGATATCACGTGACCTGTCCTACGGCCACAACCAGCTCTCAAATCTACTGTGTAATAGAACAAGCAACCAACCGTGTTGTGAATATCGATAAAAAAATCTCCGAACATGACATGCAATGCCCATCGCCACGGTTGCAGCGCACCGTTTGGGAGCCAGCTGGATTGCTGCCGACACCATGGCTCCGGGAGGGAATAACCTGTGGTACCATCTTTGGAGCGTTTTCAGTGTTCCTGCAATCAATGTTGCCATTTTCCAGTTGGGGAAGGTGGACGATGCCGTGAGGATACTGTGGGGGAGGATATGTAGGGTGAGTGATAAGGGTTGTCTTACGCCATCAAGCTTGATTAGATACCGGTACCTAGCCCCCAACGGACATCGGAGCTTGTTTCCAAACGATTCGTTCCTGCATTGTAGTACCGCCGCTTTCTTTGCATAGAACACGGTGAGTTGCAACTTACCGATGATGAAGCAAAGTCCGCCGTCTGCCTGGAGCCGAGTAGTACCCACGGTAGGTCAGCATGAGTCTGGAGGGGTGATCTCGTGTTCGGCTTCAGCTAGGGTGGCTACTTTACGTTCCAGCCTGTCGAAAGGTTATTTTTGGGGGCTGAGGCGTTCCGTTCCTGGTCACTTGCTGGATCGCAGGACAGAAGAGGATGGGATGGGATAAAGCATAACATGGCGTGTCTGGGGAGCCCATTCGAACTCGAATAAGCGGAGTGGAAAATCGCATCCCATCCCATCGCATTGTATCGCATTTCGCGACACGGCACCGGGCAGCCTGCGCATGTCAGCCGCTGCACGTCCGAGCGCCTTGGCTCGTCCACAAAAGACGATCATTCCAATCCCCTTTCGACGACATCCTTCTTACCCGGCGAATTAGATTACAGGGCTGATGGCATCATGGGTGCGCCACAGGCCAAAGGCAGCGAAGCCTAGTTTCGAAACCGGCCAAAGAGGCGAGCGCCTGCAGGGTGCAGGTCGCAATCATGGACATTAAAAAACATCTGATGTCCGTCTCCCCCTTCGGCGGCGTGCCTTGAAGGTTCGATTCGTTTTCTACGCGGATTGAAGTGAGTTGTTGTTCACCGTGCCTTTCCAGGTCACTTACGTTCGTTTGTTTCTACCGTTCTGTTCGAATTTTGAGAGTCAAGCTTCAGAGGAGAATTCGAAATTGAGGTGCTTGCAAGAGGCTGGAACTGGTTTGTCGTACGGGAAGGAGACAATAAGACAGTGGACATTTCAGCTGTGGAAAAGAGTGAGGAATCCGACCCCTTTGGAAAACCTCCTCCGTTTGCGACACGACTTCTGCTGAAGACGCATATCCTCTCAATAGTATATCCTTGGAGCAGGTATCCAATTTTTTCGGGTTGCCGGGCTGTAAATTGACCCGTCCGCGGCGCGGTCTTGGATCTCGTATTCCACACGACTTTTCGCCACCTTTCGAAGTTCCACTTTGCATTTCACAAACACCACAATCGCCATGAGGCCAATAGTAGCCCTTCCGGCGCTGATCGCCGTCATCACGGCGCAGTCATTTTCTACGAAAACGGCTTCTTCGGCGGACAATATACAGCCTACATCTACAGTATCGTCAACCGGTCCAATAGAAACGAAGAAGGCATGTGGGACGATATCGAAACTTGTAGCTAGCAGTAGGCTAGTCAACCCGAGTGTGGATGCAGAGGTATGTATGAGAGTCGTTTGAGATCTTGCGAATGAAGCGCGATAAAGTTGACGGGCGTAAAAGCTTGACGGCACGTGCTGACAGGTCGCAGCTCGCATATGCATGTTTAAAATCCGTACCGATTGATCAGTCTGATGCATCAACAACAATCACGTCTTTGAAGCAGATGATACAGTTTCAATCAACATTATCGTACCTTAAAAACCCTCCCTCAAGCTGGTCAAACGAGAAAGTAGATTTGGTTGCTGGGCTGGAAGATATTGGTAAAAAGGTCTCGGACGGTACTTATAACAATGAGTTCGATTTCGAGAACGACATTTCAGCATTACTGATAAAGGCGCACGATGGCCATCTTTCATTCGGTGGGATGGCATTCGGGGGCGTGTTCAGATGGCGAAGGAATCGTCAAGTAGCGCTGATATCGGGATCGAGCGATGGGAAAGAGGCGCCGAAAGTGTGGGCTATCCAAGACTTCAATCAGACTGGGAACACGGGTTTCACGCCGTCTGCAATCACCAGCATCGATGGACAGGATCCTGCACAGTATCTGGGCAAAGAGGGCTTGCTCAATGCTTACCACGATCCGGATGCACGGTACAACGCCATGTTCTACATGCAATCCGCAGAGAACTTTGGCTATTTTACGAACCCGCGATTCTACCCTGGCCCGAGGGTCAACATTACGTTTGAGAACAAGACTTCGAATGTCTACCAGAACACAGCTATCGTCTTGAGCCCAAGCTCATGGGAGAACATTGGTGATGCCTCGGACTTCTACACAAAGTTCATCACTCCGCAACTAGACACTAAGAAAGTAAAGAAGAGGGACCAGCATAGCCTTCCGAGACATATGCAGAATCCGCGTGAAGCGGAGCTCGACCGTCGATACGTTCCAGTCGGCTACCCCACTAAAGTAGTCTCACATTCTTCTGATGATGTAACTCTTGCTGGCTTTTTCATCGACGGACCAGATGGGAAAGTCGGCGTTCTGGTCGTGCAAACCTTCAACACGGATGACGCCAAGCAAGCACGAGAGTTCCAGCAAGTTGTGCAAAACTACATCGCAGCTGCCAAGTCACAGAAAGTCACCAAACACATCATCGATGTCCGAACCAACGGTGGTGGGAAGATCCTTCTGGGCTATGACCTCTACCTTCAGTTATTCCCCTCCAAGCAACCACAACTCATGTCTCGCTACCGCGGCCATCAAGGCTCCGAACTCTTCGGCGAAAAACTTTCTTCGATCCCTAAAATTTCAAATTCAAACGGCGAACTCTACACCGGCCCTTTCAACTTTCACTCGTACCTCAACAAAGACAACACGGCCTTTTCTTCCTGGTCGAACATGTACCCACCTTCCAAATTCAACGGCGACTCCTTCACCGATCTCCTACGCTACAATCTCTCCGACCCCTTGACCACATCCTCCGAGCGCTTCTCCATTGGTGTGGAAATGACAGGCCACGGCAGCCGCTCGAATTTCACCGAAGACCCCTTCAAAGCCGAAGACTTGATCATCCTCTCAGACGGCATCTGCGCCTCAACATGCTCCCTATTCACCGAACTAATGGTCCAACAATCCGGCGTAAAAACCCTAGCCATAGGCGGACGCCCCTCAACCGGCCCCATGCAAGCCGTCGGCGGCACCAAAGGCTCTCTCGTCCTCCAATCCTCATACCTCACCGCCGTCTCATCATTCATAGTCTCCAACTACTCCACCTCCAAAAGCGAAGCAGCCGACTGGATTGCCTTCCTGCCCCAGGAATTCGGCATCGCCAACACGGACGCCTCGGTCAACTTCCAAGATAACATCCGCAAGGGCTTGGAGAAGGATGGCGTGCCGACGCAGTTCCTGAATGATTCGGCTAGCTGCAGAATATATTATCAACCGACCATGTATCTCAACATCACCGAGCTGTGGACCAAGGCGGCGAAGGTCGCGTTTGGAAAGAGTGGGGGCTTGGATGGTGATGCGTGTGTTGCGGGCTCGGCTACGTCGAAGGAGCTGCAGAATGGCCAGGGATCGGGGACGACAAGTGCGGGAGCCAGTCCGAGTACGACGAAGAAGGCCGGCGCAGGCGTTGTGAGACCGGCGAGGGGTGGATGGCTGGCTGTTGTTGTTTGTGGGGGTGTGGTGATTGGGTCCATGTCTTTTGGAGGGATCTTGACGTAAGGCTGAGGTTTGCTCGTACGTGTGTGTTGCATTCTCGCTGCCTTTTTGACGGGCATCTGGTAATTCTTTGGGGCACTGCATGTATATGGAGCGTGTCTGGGGTTGCTGGTATTGTTTGGTACCTCGTTGTAGAAGCCGTACCGGACGAGTCCATTTTGTTGATGGTATTGTTTAAATGTATAAATCGATGACCTTGCACATTCTTTTGGAGTGTCTGGGAATCCACGTGGGTTTGTTTGCGTGATTGCGTTTTCTTTTCTGGTAGATGGATTCTATCGCGTTCTTGGGCTGGGTATATGTAACTCTTAATTTGAGATAACTTGAGGACGCCGACGTTTGTGGAAGAGACTTGTACACCGCTGGTTTCTTGATACTTTTCTCTGTACGAGATAATCATCGCTCTTCTCTCCACGTACAATTACCTGGTCATGGGCATAGACCGATCTCTCTGAACCTTGAATGGACATCCTGCTTCAACAAATTCACGTACGCGACCCTCGAAGTGCGTCTCAATTGTTCCATTCCCAGGAGGCAACGACCAACATCGCCTTTATGGAGCTCACGCCTGCTGCGCAACCCGCCAAAGTCGACATCGTTGTCGAACAAAGCTATGAGTTTTATATCTGCAGCTCTGTTGATGAGCTTGTGTAGATTACATGGCTCAACGTATCCTTTCTTCATTTTTGTGGCAGCGCGATGGAGGGCAGTGTTGCTATGCAAGTGGTAAACAAAACGATGTGCAAAGATACAACACACTCCAAGTGAAGTAAGTGTACGACAGAACAGACGTAAGCCTTGTGTATTTATTCAGTATGTTTTTCACTTCGTGTTTCACATCCAATCACGGGATTGCATCTTTCGAGTGTGAGAAGTATGTAGGAAATAGACAGGGAATGAGTATCCGAGATAGGTCGTGTAAGATGTGGGATACGTGGAAAGGGAGCCATGGTTTTAGATGACTATCTATCGCATGGATATGATGCTAGACCATGCGTAACTCCGCTCTACGCCTTATTTTTGAACCCCAGTGTTACCCACTCACTCACTATATTGACGAGCTTTCTGCGCGCCTCTTGCATTCAAGTTGTTCTCTGGAAAGACTTTCGGAAACGTGTTGAACACACTCCCTAACATTATCCCTTTCTCCCGGTTCAAGTGAACTTTCTTCCCACGCCATGAGCTCCGAAACATCGATAGTTATCAACAGTCGCCAATACCGACTGTTGGAGTCCCTGAATAATTCGTAGATATGCCTAGCTACTATCTGGAGTTCGAAGCCATTGGCTTCATGACCTACTGAATGCAGACGAAGGTGGTTAATTTCCTGCCTTAGAGCCTCATGTTGGTCAACTAGATTCTCGATTCGGCTTTGGGGCTCGGTATAACTGTCGACGATGGAATGTAAAACTTCGGATGGATCGGCAGAGTTGAGTCTGGCCATGATTACTTTGAAGCCTTGCCTACGACTCTAGCTGAGAAATAGAGCGTGGTGTTTCTGATGTCCGCAGAGGAGGAGGAGGAGGAGCTGTGCTAGTAGCTGAGCCTGGTGGAGAGGGTGTTTTTGTGACGGGTAGTAATGGCAGCACACGCTGAGGATTAAATAGTAGAAGGCCTGTAGCAAGGAATCCGCTTCTGATATTCTAATTGGAGAAGATAGATGGGCGTACTTTCGTGTATATCGATAGAAAATCTTCCTTATCAATATGGTAGACACCGATGCGCGTAAGGTCTTGTACCTCCTGTCTATACTGAGTTTTAAGAGGAGAATAGCAGCTTACGCCAAGCGGTTGAAGGCGATGTGAATGGTGAAGTGAGGCAGTGCGTATGTGCTTATTACTAAGGCTACGTCGCTTATCTTTGGAAATACTTTTAGTAGCGGAGATTTTTTGGTGTTTACTTTGCAGGCTTCTGGATAGGTCTGCTGCATAGTAGGAGTCCACACTCAACCGTGGTTCAGCATGGCCGAGATTCTCGATGACGCAGAACCTCTCGCACATGACAGCTCAAAAGATATTCCTCTCAAGCTCCTGTGAGTGGACCTCCGACCGTATCTCCCATGGTACATCACCATGGCACGCTCAACCTCTTTTAGATAATCCTTACATTTCCGATATCATTTTGACCAAAAAGACTTGGTCTGGTAATATAAGGAGGAAATGTTTAGGCCGACTTCTCGTTCTGAAGTTTGATTGGATACTAGCTGTTAGAAAACTTCAAACAGAAATTAAAACAGCTGCTGATTAATGGCTCGGCTAGGCAGGGGTCAATCCGCTGTACCATGGCAGTGTATTTGAAGCACCTCGGTACTCTCATGACTCCCTCACCCTCCTCACGGTGATGCCAATAGCAGTCATCAAAATTGCACACTGTGTTCAGCTTAGTGAACCGAAACTTCACTTCACCAGAAATATAAGTACCTGGATCCTAACGATTTTCTCGCCATTCTTGCTCCTCCCTCATAAACCCGATTGCGCAGAGCCTCGCAGAGCCTGCAGTCCATCGCAGCTTTTGCCATCACTCATCCAAAGCTTATCGTCCCTAAACAGTCATCCTCATGTCTTTGCAAGAAATTCTCGAAGATCCAGAATACCTCGCCGAGGTAGCTGCCTGTTGTGGAGGGAAGAACAAGGACCATTTCGCTCCTCACTCCCCATGGGAGCCGCCTATCCATCATGTTAAGCGGAACATGGGCTGCTGTGGCATTGTCGACGAAATATGCCCAGTACTTCGAGCGTACAACCACCCCTTGATCCTAGTCGGATTAGTCGCTCATTGCTGGATGGGATCCAGAGGCTTCACCGAATACCCCGTCATCGACATACTCCTTCGCAACGACCAACTACATTCCATCACCTCTGACATGGTGCGCACCGGCCACTGGAAAGATTTTGACGCCCAGATAGTACAAAAGCTTCCTATGTGCTCTGAACTCGAGCAGTTACACGAAGCCGACATCGTTCTCGAGCGCACTCACCACGAAACGCTCCAGATCTATTACATACGATTTTGGTCGGAGGAGACCTATCGGATCAACATAGACAGCTGCCCACTAATCGAAGTACCAGATGTGTATGTTTGGCAAAAGTACCTGATTGAAGAAGAATATCATCCCGCGATAAGCCGCAAGGATGGGTGGTGGTTTGGACCGGATATACGCCCGAAACCTACCGATTGCATCTTCCCTACCCTTCCCCATGGAAAGCCTTTAGGGAGTAGCGAACAGATATTTATTCCTAGTATACCTAACTTCATCCAAGCAATGTGGTCTCAGCAGGTCGACTACGCCGAATCCAAACCGGGGCTGGCTAGCTATGCGTCGTGGTTCATCAGAAACTTAACGCGATACTTGTACCTGGAAGTATCTCCAAGAACGCATGCGATTGTATTCCAACTCGACGAGCCTTACGATGCAATGATGGAAGAATACATGGCTAAGTACAGGAGAAAGCCAAGAATTGTTTGCGTACCTCCCAAGAAGGTAGTCCAGGTGCAGGAGTGGGACCCAACGACATACCCGCCTGAATGCCTTGCGCGGTTACCTAAATACCATATGCCAGCGTTATCTTCATACCATATGCCAGCGAAAGAGGGCGAGATTCCTCCACAGAGTGACTAAGCCTCCATAGCAGCGTCAAACTACACAGCCGAGTCGACAAGCCAAATACATTTTTATGGATTCACCCAGTCAAAGAAAAACTTTGAAGCGTATAATGCATATTATGTCAGATATTATGTCTTAAAAATGCTTCCCAAAGCTCCGACGGTAGCAATAAGAACACCATCAACCTCTCCACACCACCCACAGCCCCTGCCCCAGCGACCACCTCCGCCAACCGCTCACTCGACATAGACGGTAATAGACCGTCCCCTCTCATCATCGACTCCAGCAGCCATTTGAAGTCCGCGAAATCGCCAGGATCGCCACGCCGGAGCACCATCACGGCCCGCAGGCAGAAAAGGTCGGGAACTGACGCAACGAACCCCAGGCTACAGGGTTCGATTACGTGCACCGAGTCGACAAACGGACCATTGAGGTGGAGAATTTCGATCTTGACTGGAAATCCGTGGTCGCTGTCAAACTCGGTGTTGCCATCCGAACCTTTTCTAAACCTTTGGGCGCCCCCCCCCGAACTGTCTCCTCGAACATGTTGATGGCCCGAGGAGAGGCTGCAATGTCCACGTCCTCTGTCTTGAGTTCGGAATCGTTGACAATGCTAGCCGCGGCACCGACGAGGATGAATTCGGGCCGCCAGTCGAGGGGGACTAGGCGGGTGCATGCTTGATAGCACTCGAGAAGTGCTTCTTTCTGCGGGCGGGCGATCCTGGCGGTCGGGTGGGGCATGCTGAGTCGATTCGAGATGAGAGGGTGTCGAGGAGGTTGGCGTGGGGTGGGGCAGCGGGTTGCGAGTGTGTGGAGGGTTGCTGGTGAGTTGTAATGATGTCGTGCTTAATGATCTGTACTGTGTTAGCATGTGTCTTGGAGATGGTGCGGAAAGCTTGCGTACACTGATCATAAAGATGATGGTGAGGAGAGAAATCAACCACAGTGGGCGATAGCTTTTGTTCACTGCCCATTGTTTTGATCATGCCTTCCCCTTATCGAGACATTGCCACTTTGTCGAAAGTAGAAGGGGTATACCGTGGCCCTGATCTTTACTCCGGAAAAGATTAAGGAAGTCGCACAGGCCGTCGAGAATCTCAGGGCAACGCCTTCTGTACCCGCAAGCAGCGGAAGCCAGAGTACACCGTAGGTATCTCACAGCTACATCCAGAACAGTGGCAAGAGCTCTGGGACCTGTATGCCAACTTCCGAAGCATACCTGGAGCTGAGAACAGCGTCGTGTTTGTCGAGATATATAACTTAGATAAGGCGATATTTATTCCACGGAGTTCGTCTACGTTTCTGCGCCGAGATGTTGCTCTTGACCTGTGGATCAGCTAAGAGCCGAATTGACATGATCTTATCAAGTAATTCATAACCTAATTTTGGTTGAGAAACGCTCAAAATAAGTAAATCATTTGTCTGTTTGGTATTGTATTCCCACACTACGTGTAGCATTGAGTATATAACATGCTTGAATTGAGGCATGCGCATGATTTGGATCGATTGTGAAGAATTTCTCTGAACAATGGCCTTGGCTCTTTCAATGTAGTATTCAACTTGATAAACCTAACCCCATTGCTGATACCCTCTGCCTTTGCTCCCTAGCCCGTCTCTCCTGCTCCTCACACCTCCTCGTTACATACCTATTCTGAAACTTGAGGACTATCTCCTACAGATTACTGATAACTCCATTTTCGTTAATCTTACCTTGCTTCTTGTATTCGCTCGCCCTTCGTAGAATTTCTTCACAGTTTTTCTAAAATCCGTTTTCGATTTTGCAGGCCCCGAAGCTCGCGCTAGTGACGCTTGATCAGGGTGTACAGCTTGAAGTAATTTGTGTGTAGAGGTGGTAGATAGAAGGGATCTTGAACCATGAGTTTCGCTGACTCGGCGCTGAATAATTTCCCGCGACGTAGGTCATTCTGGACGCCTACAGACCGTCCAACGAGGGCTTGACATTGTTGAGAATTAAATGTTGTGGGTACATGTACTGTCATAGCAGTCTATACACCTCCATAAACCTGCCTCAGTATTGAATGGAAGTCCATAGCCTTCTATTAGACTGTATGAATCATACCCTTAGCAGATTCCTTGCGAGAAGATACTAGCATTGCCCGAAGGCTCAAAATCAGGCACGCCGGGCTGATTACAGGCCTAATGGTGCTGAGGGTTGGTATAACCTTTGAGGTGAGGTATCATACATATCGTGACCGGATGATTCGAATAGTAGAGATGTAATTTCACGGGCAAAGACACCTCAGAGCAGATAGTAATGGAGTCTCGCTATAGAATGAGAGTGCGTTGATATCGAAAATGAAGTTTTCATTCGGCAATCAAACCCTCTTCTTGACCGAGACATTGTTCTTAGCCTGATCACTTCGTATGCATATTCAGGCACGCTGAAAGCATGATCGACTTTTTACAGGAGGTCGGTGGTTGTATTATACGAATTTCGTATAGCCTCCAGGCCCTTAAGCTTCCGATTTGGTAGTGATAATGACCCCCTCAAAATGGTGCGTTCGGATCCGGGTTTTAGTCTGTTAAGGAACGAGCATGAGTCTGTGATTGGTGAATTGAAGTTGCCGATATGCGAGACATGGTCAAGGTTTATTTACCCCATATAAACTTTGAAGTTTCATGCGAGCTCGACATAGTGTTGAGGTACGTCAAAGCATAACCGTGGCATATTTAGTTCCATGGTCTCACTCTTCACTCAGCTACATCTCTCGAACAATTTCTCGCAGTCCCTCGCCATCATACGCACGGCCAAAAGAAAAAAAACAGGCTACAAAGCCTTATTCCCGACCGTTGACGCGCCAGCTTCCAGAGCGCAACATCGTGGGCGTCGATTTGGCGCATATAACAAGTGAACGAATGGTATTCTGGTTTCTTTGTAGATAGTGCTCCTAGATTCGAAGAGGCACCCCCACCCCATCGCCGAAGCATCACCGAAATATCCCCAGAAATCAGACCACTTCCGTCACCAACCCCAGCCAACGCCGCAAAAACATAATCTCTCTACACCGCAGCAGCAATAACCCAGCTACTACTCCCACACCCCCAATCGCTTCCACAAGACCCGCCATCATGAACACGGTAAGTTCAATCCCCCCCCTTCCTCCCCCAATTCCCCAGCTGATAGAAGCTCCAGGTCAAATCAGTATAGTACGTCACACCCAACTCACCCAACCCTCCAACGCCCACCGGAGGGAGCTTCTTTCCATGCCTACGTCGCATCCCGCAAGCATCCACCTCGCGGGCCGTCTACCCCACCCATCCCAGACAGACAAGGAAACCACAAAGCAGATGCGCTGACCAGACAAAAAGCTACGGCTGGGGCACCCTGATAGTGGCAGGCGGCGGCGCCTACTACTTCGCCAAACGCAGCATCAACGCCGACCGGGCCGCGAAAGCGCAGGCGGACCACGAGAAGCGCATGCGCCAATACAGCATCGAGCAGAAATACCTGAACCAGCCGAATCCCGTCCCGCAGTCGCCGTCCGCGCAGAACAGCTCCTCGCAAACCGCGCCGCGCTCCGTGACGAGCGAACTGGGCAAGCGCAGGGTGGATGCGGATTGGCACGAGGGGAACGATGAGGCGGCAAGGCCGAGCCAGGAAGCGAGTACGGATCCCGCGGCTACACGGCATGCGCCCGAGGATGAGGACGGGAAGGTGAAGGAGAAGAGCAAGTATGAGGCTAGTGACGTGTATCGGAGTCGGAAGGGGGACCGGTTCTCATAAGGAAGTTCTGATCAGGATAGAAGGAGGTGAACACGGTTGTATTTCTTGACGATAGGCCTGGAGAGGTTGGGCGAAAGTCATGCAAAACTGTACATATACCACGAGCTACGGCTTCTGTACCAAAGACCGAGGGCTATCATGGCAGCCGAGATGGTTAATGAAAATTCCCACTCCTCATGTTACATCGTGTACATTTGGAACTGTCGTGGATTTCATGCAACGTTTGTTCCGATCCGTATGCGCCGACGCGGCGCAGCTGGGTATAAAGCAACATCATTCGTACATCTGCATCCAGCTCAATTGAACAAACTGCTCCGTGGACTCTCCCTCCGCTTCTCATACAGCCACTTGTTGTTCAGGCCCACGCTCGCCTTTCCCCCGCCCGGTGTCGGCGTGCCCGGTCCTGCGCTCGAACTGCTTTCGTTGAAGAAGCTGCTACCCATTGAACTGCCCCCGAAGCTCAAACGCTTTGCCGAACCACCGCCAATGGCCTTTTGAAATAGCGGGCTGCCCGTATTGTTTGGTGGGAACGGAGAATCAGAGGTCGACCGCGCAAGGTTGGGGCTGCCAGACAACGGCGACTGTGAGCCGTGGTTGCTAAAGCTGCCCCGGGGAGTGGACTTTTGGTATCGCGGCGGGGTCACGTAGCTGGGCGATGCATAGGCGGAACCCGGTGTTTGCGGGGTCCCTACATCGGGCTTCAGGCCCATGATCTGGCGCTGCGAGGGCGTCAGGGGGATATCGGCGATGTCGTCGGGATAGTAGCGGCGGACGAGGGGGTAGAAGGCGATGACGATGTTGACGAGGAGGATCAGGCGGATCGAATTGACGATCCACTCGTTGTAAGGAACCTTGTGGAAGAGGCTGGCCAAAGGTTTGCTACATGATGTCAGCATATGTATAATGATATATCTTGTATACACCTCCAGCCTTTGGGTAGGCACTTACTATGCAAACTGCACGAGAGCAATCGGCTCGATGAATGTTGGGGCGACCCATGAGAGAAGCAGCATGCCGGCATTGGCAACGATGGTCCTCACGTTGCTCTCGTCGAAGATGGTGGCATGCTGGCGGCGGGTGATCTCGTCAAACTGGGGGTGTCTCCATGAGCCCGTCGGCGTCCCCTCTATTCTCTGCGCCGACGGTGTGACTGGCGTTGCTGGAGTAGCAGGCGCGGGAGCCGGGCGGACGGGGCCGGCACGAACAGCTGCCGAGCCCACGTCGAAGCCCGAAGAAGGGCGAGCGGGTGGGTTGGCGGCCACGAGCCTCATGGACCGGTCCATCGTAGAGCCAGAATGCACCGAGGTTTGTTTACGCTGCTACCGCTGCCGCTGCCGAACAAATGTCCTACTTCTGCGATCTCGGCTATTTTCTTCGGAAAACAGTTGGACTGCTGTTCCTGCGAGGGTTAGTGGTTAGCGACTCGGTGGGCAGAATGGTCATGCAGTCATATTGGGAGCTTGTTGGCGCAGTGGAAGTGGTCGACGGCAACCGTTTGTTTTCACAGCTCCGGGCTTGGCGTGGACCCCGGTCGATGCACGGACACAACCTCCCCGCCCCACCGCCCACTGCGGCACACCGGCGTCAGACTTCAGGCGGGCGCTGGAGAGGAATCGGTGTTCGTCACTTAAGAGTTTTGCTTCCAAGTTCCCCAAAGATGCCCGGACTCATTGACCAGCTCGACAATTTGATTGCCGAGCTTCTCGCCGGCTCCAACATCTACACCTACCTGCTGGGCGCCGCCATCGTCGGCTTTGTTGGCTGGACCATCTTCGACATCCAAGATGCTGACACGCATCCTCTGCTGCTTGCACGCCAGGCGCAGGCTTCCCATGTGCGGCAGCCGGGCGAGTCTGCTTCTTTCAGGAGTCCAGAAACCCCTCATGGTTGTAAGTTGGCAAGGTACCGCCGAGTGACATGTGACGTGCCCCGTTCTGACACGGTTCAGATGCTCTGCGCACCGGTCTAGGAGTGAAGCCTCCCGGAGCGCCCATGTACACGGCCGGAAAAGACGGCGATCTTCGAGATATCTGGCGACGTGTAACCGGAGAATTTCCGTTGGATAAGGGTCAAACCTCGAGCGGCACGGCCAAGATCCTGTCCGTGTTCGGGAAGGAGAACATCACCGACCACAGCGTCGCGGACGTAACAAAGGAGATCAACGTGATCGGAAAGCATCTGAAGGACCATGGGGCGAAGAGGGTGGCCATCTACCTCCCAAACAGCGTCGAGTTTCTCGCAGCCCTGTTTGCCGGGGCCTTTTACGGCTTCAGCCCCGTCTTGATTCCCTACAATCAGCCCCACCCCACGCTTATAGAGCTCCTCAACCGCGCCAATGTTGACTCTCTCGTCTCCGAAGCCGGGGCTATCCCCCTCGCCGATGTTAGCAAAGGTGTGCCGGGGCTTCGGAATGTCATCTGGACGGTGGACAAGACGAGCAGGCACATGGACTGGAACGAGGTCCCGGAGGGCATTGGCGGGAAGATTGACGTCTCAGTCTGGCATCAGCTTGTGCAGGACCAGAAGAGTGGAACTGCCGATCTTCCTCAGGAGGCGGGCAAGGCACCAAGCATCGTCTTTCTCTGGCAGGAAGCCGTCGGCAAGCCCGCGGAATTTGTCGAGTTCACTCAGCAGGTGCGTACACGAACGCCTACCCTGTTTTTTCGATGCTAATGACAGCAGAACATCGCCGCTGGTACTGGTGCATTGATCAGCTCCCTTCCAACCGCCCAACGCTTCAGTGCATCCGACTCGTTCCTCCCCGCAGATGCCCTCACACAGTCGTACACGCTGTGCTTGACCCTCGCTGCGCTCTACTTGCACGCCACTGTCTTTGTAAACTCGGTCGCTGGACCCGGTGTTGATCTGGAGCTCGCAACTCGTTCCATCGCCCCTACCATCATCGTCGTGTCCGCGGAGACTGCTGCGAAGCTGCACAGCACCACCACTGCATCGGTCACGGGCGGCTTGAAGAAGCTCGCGCATTCCGCTGAAACCAGGGTGCTGGCAGCCGGGCGCCTACCGACGGAGACACTCTTTAGCCGTCTCAATGCGCCGACGAGGGCTAGCATCGGCACCACGCCGGGGAAGCTTCGTCTTCTTTATGTATCGGAAAGGGCTGGCTTGAACACGCCACCTCTGACCTCTGAAGACCTCTCAGACCTTCGCATCTACACCAATGCACGCGTCCTGTACGCCTTGACCGCAGCAAAGGTTGCGGGAGCGGTCACCCAAACCAATCTCTACGACTACAGGAGGGAAGCTGCACCGTCGAAGAAGCACAGCCACTTTGGTGCTCCTCTGAGCTGTGTGGAGGTCAAGTTAAAGGACACTGCTTCGCACAAGACCACGGACGAGCAGTGTTTGGGTGAGATTGTGGTTGCAGGAGCCTCGGTTGCAGGTGGTGAAGCGGCCATTGGTATCAATGGTGGGTTGACCGAACCCCCGGGTCTTGATTTGACTGACAAAAAGCAGGAACCTTTCGTGAGGACCATACTTTGGCCTATGTCTAAGGTTATGAAGGAAGGTATCTACAATCAAGCTGCAATTATACCACGATATGAAATGCCAAAATCTACATCATCTAAACACCACTACCCCTCTCGAGACTTGTTCTGCCATGTTCGCTGTATGCATAGTATGTTGTCGGAGTTGCACGCGCGAACATGTGGGCTCCATTCGCTCGCGTGGAGGACAAACAATGGGAGATCGCTGCAAGGATGCTTATCATGTTCGCGCGAGCCTCGAACGACTGCTTTTGCCTCTATCTAACGAACAGGACAGCCTCGCACTCGAGAGTAGCCATTTTGCGGTCCAGAAGTCGCCCTGTCACGGCGGAAGGTGTACCATGGCCCATGTGAGTGGTTGAGAACGCTGTAGCAACGGCTCGGCGAATGGCATGGCTTTCGTATCGCACATCCAATCTGGCTAGGGCTGGGCTTATCTTATCATGCAGCTTCCTCCCACGGTTGATACGCGACTTGTAGTCACATTTTGCGATGTTTAGGCGAGGATGACTGCCGAGAATAAAGGTGGGGACTTCTGCGCTTTTGCTCGGGAAAGCTTGCAAGCTGACTTTCGGGATTCCAGGCCTGGACTGTGGTGGAAAGTGAAAGGCCGGCACCATGCCTGTGTTCAAGCGTCCGCATCTCAAAGTCGACCAGCCGAGGTCGGCGTTTGCGGAGGGGAATAAGAGATGGTAAGCGCAAAACTCGTGCGCTTGGGGAAGAGCAATGCAAGATCGGGGACGCGAAGTGAACGCGGCGAGGCTAATTGGTATGCAGGACGAATAAGGACCTCGATCCTGTTCCGAGACATGAGCGGAAATGGGGCGTGACGAGCTTCGTCGCGTACTGGGTTTCTGACGCGTTCAAGTAAGTCATATCTATTTGGGGTTCTGGGGGATGCGAAATGCTAAACGGATGCAAAGCGCAGCGACATGGCAATTCGCCTCGGGCATCATCGCAATCGGTCTCTCGTGGCGTGAATCCATCGGCATCGTGGCCCTCGCCTTCTTCATCGTGTCCATTGTCATTGCGCTGAACGGTGCCATTGGCGTGATCCGTACGTTCACACGTCTCTCATTTGGAACGCAAAAAGTGCAAGGACACGGTCTAATGCAAAACAGACCATGCGCCCTTCCCCGTCCTTGCCCGCGCATCCTGGGGGTTTTGGGGTTCCTACGTCGCCATCATATCGCGTGCCATTCTCGCCATCTTCTGGTTTGCAATCCAAACCATGAACGGCGCAAACACGGTGCGTGTCATGCTGGGCGCTATATGGCCGTCTTTCCTCAGGCTCAAGAACACGATTCCGGAATCTCAGGGCATTGAGACAAACACGATGATCAGCTTCATCCTCTTCTGGTTGCTGCAGTTGCCGTTCTTGTACATGCATCCGAACAATCTGCGGTGGCTGTTCATGGTGAAGAGTGTCGTGGTCCCCATTGCGTGGATTGCGATTCTGATCTGGGCTTTTGTGGCTACGGACGGAGGGGGCCATTTGTTTGATCAGAAGGCGACCATCGAAGGGAGCGCGTACAGTTGGGCCTTTTTGTCCAGTCTTACCTCTGTGATTGGGAATTACGCGACGCTTTCCGTCAACCAGGTACGTCCTATCGGGAGACGAGGAGGTGTGGTGCTGATGAGCTCGACAGGCCGACTTCTCCCGCTACTCCCGTGTCTCCGTGAAGTGGCAACTCATCTACGTCCCCTTCCTTCCCATAGTCTTCACCTTCATCTCCTTCATCGGCATCGCCGCCTCGTCCGCCGGCCAAGTCCGCTACGGCACACTGCAATGGGACCCTATGGCACTCATCGCAAACTGGCCATCCCGCGCCAGCCGCTTCTTCGCCGCCTTCAGCTTCGCCCTCGCAGCCCTCGGGGTCAATATTTCGGCGAACTCACTGTCCGCCGCCAACGACCTTACCGCCTTGTTCCCGCAGTACGTCAACATCAGGCGAGGGCAGTTGCTGTGCGCAGTCATTGCATGGGCCCTCGTGCCCTGGAAGATCCTCGCGAGCGCGGGAAGTTTCCTCAACTTCATGAGCGCGTACGCCGTGTTCCTTGGCCCGATTGCCGCCATCATGGTGTTCGATTTCTGGCTCATACATAAGCGCAAGTACAACACGCTCGCGCTCTACCAGCCTCACTCCATCTACCGATACACCGGCGGTGTGAACTGGCGCGCCGTTGTCGCGTTTCTCATCGGGGTCGCGCCGAATATGCCCGGCTTCATCCACTCCATCAACCCGAATATCGAGGTGGGTGTTGGCGACAGACCGTACTATTTTGGCTGGTTGTTGGGGTTCACGTCGACGAGCTTGGTGTATGTGGGGCTGTCGGTTGTCTTCCCGCCGAGGGAGAGCTTGATTGAAAGGGCGGTGTTGCCGGATGATGTTTATGATGAGCAGGGGGTTGTTGATGAGGGGTTGAGTGTGGGTGGGAGTGGAAGTGGTGGGGAGGAGGAGGCGAGGGCGCAGAAGGGTGGCTGGAAGGGGAGGTTGGAGAAGATACTTTGAGAGTGGTCAGGTGCTTGGTAAGATGGGTGTGTGTGAGGGTTGGGATGGAGGTGCAACGAGCTTGTGGATTGTTCGATTAGAATATAGATAGTACAGGCTATGCGTGTAGACTGACGCGTAACTTGACGGAAGCAAAAGCAATCATACCTTCCTGGCCCACGATTATCCCCTGGGGTTTTTTTTTCATCTGCGCAGTCGACTCTTTACCGATGATGCAGCGCAAGCCCCGATTCATTTTGGAGGAGGTTCGATGTGCTGTCAAGCAACTCACAGGACAGCCAGCCCAAGTGCCCGTATATGCAAGACGCGTAGTCCACAGGACGCGTAGTCTGCATGGCGCTGCCGTGCTTCCACGTTGTCAGAGCACTGGTGTGAGATCATGCATCGGTACACGAAACGGTGGAGTACCGACATGAGAACGTGATCGTCGTGAGGGTCGGTGGTTTCAGGGTGTGGATCCCGACCCAGTGGAGACGTGGCGACGCGAACTAGTCAACTACCTATGTCCACCTCCCATCCCTCTTCCGACGTCACGTCTTGGAGGAAGCCCACCGTCGGTCGACGACGGTCGACGCAATCCACGGCAGGAAACTTTTCCACATTTTGGGAAACGCGGGATGTGGTTGGTCGGGTTCCGGAGGAAAACAAAAGCCATTGCGCGTGTTAGTTTTACCCGTCCGTTACAAAATCGTCAGCTACCTGCAACATTTCTCACTCCGCGCTTCCTCCCCACCCTATTCTCCGAAGCTATGTCGCACATGGAGTATGTACTGCGCGCACGAACCCGGTGCGTCCGCTCAGACTCGCGAGCCGGGTAGGTATCTATCCAATCAAGGCACTTTTTCTCCTCCGAAAGGGTCTGCTGCGCGCGCCGGAAGTGGGTGCGCATGCATAGGGCTGATGTGCTCATTGCAGCTGCAGAGCTTCTCTAGCTCGCTTCGCAACGGTTGGGAAGCTTGAGGGAGGACCGTGGACGCGTAATACCTTTGCTGATGAATTGGTATGTCTGACTGTGGGGGGAAGGAGGTGCCGTGGGGATGGTCGCGCTCGTGGGCGATGGGAGCGAAGAGGCCTACGGGACCCCTCCGGATGGAGCTTCTCTATGACGGAACGTGTGACACGCCAACGAGGAGCCAGGCCGCGTGTTACGCAGGCGGGTATATCAAGGTAGGGTTTCTGCCGTGTGTTTGGTTTTGACTGTCCAGCTTTCGTGTTATTCATCCGTGCATGATATAGATATATCGTGTCGGCCATTCCTCGAACTTGATATCGACGATATACATAGCATTTCAAGATACATACGCGACACCGACACATCACCGCCGACGATGCAATTCTCCCTCTTCGGTCTCGCCGCCCTCGCAGGCACGGCCCTCTCATCTCCGTCCCCCCAGGGCGGTCCAGGAAACTCCTTCAACGGCAACCCTTCCTACACATCGCTCTTCTCCAGATCGCCTACCAATTCAGCCCAGGCATCTTCCCTGCGCGCCTCACTCGTCTCAAACTCCAAAGTCCCCTCCGCCTTCACCACCGCGCCCTATCCCAGCGGCTCCTACGGCCCCGGCAGCGGTCCCTGGGGCCCGGGCGGCTTCGGCCCAGGCGGCGGCAACAGCAAGAACGGCCCCGGCAACTGGGGCGGCTCGTCGGGATACGGCCCCTTCGGCACCGGATCCTGGGGTCCCTGGAGCGACTGGAGCACGCAGTCGGCCTGGCGCAGCGGGCCGTGGACGAACTGGTGGGCGGGCTCGGCGTGCCCGGGGAGTGACTGGCCGGGCTGGACGCAGGGCAGCTGGAGCACGAGCGCGCCGTGGACGTCGTGGGCGGGGTGCACCGCTTCGACCACGGCCACGAGGGTCATCACCACGACCGTGAACGGGAACGTGAGTACGGCGACGCAGTTTGGGATCCAGGTTGCTGCCGCGACTACCGGGTCTGGATCTGGGCCGAGTCCTGCGGGTTCTGCGACTTCTGCCGGCGCTGGGAGCGGTGGGGGGAGTTCGGGAGGGGCGGCTTCGACGCGGATTGTGGGGTTGGGGTGGGGGGTTGGCGCCGTCGTGGTTTTGGGGCTGGCGGTGGGGTTGTAGATGTCGGTGGTGGTGGGCTTTTGGGGGGTGCTGTGTGAATGGGAGGGAGATGGCGTTTGGTGTCATTTCTGCCGTCTATCGATGCGGAGACGCTCATTATGATACCTTTTTCTTCTTTTTTTTTGCGGAATTCAAATCCAATTGCAGCTGAGCATGCACAGCATCGTCTGGGTTACCGGACGTCCCATCTTGCTGTTATTCTGTGGCGATTGTACGGAACTGGCAATGCACACTGGATCCCATGTTGTCGCACGGTCGGTCAGGTCATCGTGTAGGATGGCCGCAGTGCAAGGCTGAGTGGAGACGGCATGCCATGTATGTACCGCTTCCGGCTAGCGGAAACGGGGCTTGGCAGGTGGGTGCGGAACAGGCGAACATTCACTTTGGCAACATCGCTGCAAGCTGCCGGTTAGATAGTTGCCTGCCGGTCCCGAACAAAGGCTCCACCCCTCTTCTCTCCTTGCGCATAATGCCCCGATAGCCGTCCGGACACTCCATCTCGCATACCCATAGATTCCCCCCGCAATGGCGTCGGCGCTGTTCTTCCTCGACCTGAAGGGCAAGGTGAGCTCGTGGGGCACGCCCGGTGCCGCTGTGGAGGACTGACACGTGCCAGACCCTTTTGGCGCGCAACTACCGGGGAGACATCCCCATGTCCGCTGTCGAAAAGTTCCCCATCCTGCTCAGCGAGGCCGAGGAAGAGAGCTCGGCCGTGGCACCATGCTTCTCCGACGAGGGCATCAACTATCTCTACATCCGCCACAACAACCTGTATCTCCTCGCGATCACGAAACGCAACACCAATGCCGCCGAGATCCTCCTGTTCCTCCACAAGGTGGTCGAGGTCTTCACCGAGTACTTCAAAGAGCTGGAGGAGGAGAGCATACGGGACAACTTCGTCATCATCTACGAGCTGCTGGATGAGATGATGGATTTCGGGTACCCCCAGACCACCGAGACCAAGATATTGCAAGAGTGCGTCCCGATGCACGCCATGGTGTACGTACCGTGGGAATGCTGACCGGTGCGCTCAGGTACATCACGCAGGAGTCGCACAAGCTCGAGGTGCAGGCGCGGCCGCCCATCGCCGTCACAAACGCCGTCAGCTGGCGAAGCGAAGGCATCCGATACCGCAAGAACGAAGTCTTCCTCGACGTGGTCGAATCGCTCAACCTCCTCGTCTCCTCCAACGGCAACGTGCTGCGGTCCGAGATCCTGGGCGCCGTCAAGATGAAGTGCTATCTGTCCGGTATGCCCGAGCTGCGGCTGGGGCTGAACGACAAGGCCATGTTCGAGTCGACGGGGCGAGCTACAAGAGGCAAGGCGGTGGAGATGGAGGACGTCAAATTCCACCAGTGTGTGCGGTTGTCGCGCTTCGAGAACGACCGGACCATCAGCTTCATCCCGCCCGACGGCGAATTCGAGCTCATGAGCTATCGATTGAACACGCAGGTGAAGCCGCTGATCTGGGTGGAGTGCATAGTGGAGAGCCACTCCGGCAGCAGGATAGAATACATGCTCAAGGTAGGATGCCGCTGGGTTCACCCGGCCATCGGCTGACGAGAGGAACAGGCAAGGGCTCAATTCAAGCGACGGAGCACAGCGAACAACGTCCAGATCTCAATACCCGTTCCGGAAGACGCCGACACGCCTCGCTTCCGAACGAACATCGGCACCGTGCACTACGCGCCCGAAACATCGTCGATAGTGTGGAAGATCAAACAGTTTGGCGGTGGCAAGGAGTTCCTCATGCGCGCCGAGCTGGGTCTGCCTTCGGTGCGTGGCGATGATGAGAAGGGCGGCGGTATGATGGGCGGCTTTGGTGGCAGCATGGGAGGCGTCGGCGAGGGCAAGGGAAAGAGGCCCATCAGCGTCAAGTTTGAGATCCCGTACTTTACGACGAGCGGGATCCAGGTCCGTTACCTGAAGATTATCGAGCCCAAGGTACCTTATCCTGGAGAATGGTGCGAGAGGAAATTCGCTGACATTGTCCCCACAGCTTCAATATCCGTCACTGCCGTGGGTAAGATACATTACACAGTCGGGCGACATCGCCGTGCGGTTGCCCGACGTTACGAAATAGAGTTGGCCTTGACGATGGTATACCAATGAAGATATGAAGCGTGAACCCATGGCTTGCTCCACGCAGTTGCGTCCATTCCTTGTAATGGTTCTCCTTCTATGACGTTTTTGCCTCTGCGATGCTATATTGGAAGGTTTGATGATGCTGTCATGCACCGGCTGGCTTGATGCTGATCACCGCTTGCTCTCTTCGGTTCGCTGCATATCCGTTTGCCTCGTTGTGACTTGTTTTGGTACTTGGGAAGTGGGGATATAAAATCACTCCATCTTTGGGCTCTGCTCCTCCACGCTCCATCATAATTCGGAAACTCAAATCGATAATGTTGCATGGGTACTTTGACTCGAAAAGACGTGGGCATAGGCTGTTATGTGGGGTGCGTTGTGCTCTGCGCGTGTCCAACGTGTGGGCAGAGGGATATGCATGTTTGCGCACGCAGATGGAATATTGGAATACAGACCGAGCAAAATGTGGACACATAATGATACCCAGTCCGGATATCGTAAATATAATATGGTCGATTTTCAGCCGTCAAACCCGTTCGAACTCTCCGATAGCGATCCCCTGGTTTATTACCGCCCCGCTCCTAGGACATTCACGATATGAGATGTTTCTCTGAAGAAGTCCATGCGAGGTTTGAAATGGAAACGAACAACTACAAGCAAGTCGAAAGAGTCAACTGCATACGTATTAGCAGTGGCAGAATTCAATAGTCGTTTGTTTTCACATATTGGAGGGACAGAATGCCGAATCAAGTAGCCGCATGGGATCCGCATTTTCTCAAGAAACAAGAGTCTCGATTCCGTTGGTCTAAATCATGTATTCATACTAGTCATAATGCAATCAAAGGATAAAGAAGGAAGCCAACGCCTGCCCCATCTCCCCAGAGATGAGACTCTATCTTGTACCCAAGTCCGGAGGCGTCAGTCATGTTGGATGACCAACTAGGGTGCTGCACATTGTGCCACGGCACACCAGATAGCTTACTCCTTGAATCGTGAAAACATAAAACATGGAGGTACCAATCAAAAGGAAGAAACCGAACAGTCTCGACAGATGGAAAAAGTGTCACGTGAAAATACGGCACTATATATATGATATTCTGACAGGGTATGATGTGTTCACATTTTGCCCTATTTGTTGTCACAAAAAGAAAGGGGGGGGAAACCACCAGTCTAACCCTCCACAGAGGAACTCTAGGTGCAAGCAAAGCTCAACAGCGTGAAAATGCCTCCCGCAACACCCGCAACCGCACCGCCGACCGGACTCGACGAAGCCACACCCGCAGCTCCGCCCGCAGCCTTGAGCGCAGCCATGCAGACTCCGTTGCCACTCTTTTCCTCCACCTTGACATCGGTGCTCAGCCACGGCGGCGAAGCATTGGCCTCGGATGCGACTTGGTAGTTGATACCCCAGTAGGCGGGGACTTCGCATTGGTTCCTGGTTACCTTTTTTTCTGTCATGCATGTTAGCTGCCGGTGTGTGGGGACGGATTGGGTGCGAAGTGCGTGTGAGGTGGTTGAGAAGAAGGGAAAAGAAAGGAAAAGAAAGGAAAGGAAAGGAAAGGAAAGGAAAGGAAAGGAAAGGAAAGGGAAAGGGACTTACCAGGGCAGTACGTCGAGCTGAAACCGCAGCTGCTGGTGTTGGTCGTATCTGAGCACTTCGCGATGCTCTTCACCGCCGCCTTCAGTGCATCGAGCAGTCCGTTCCTGATCCAGGTGGGATACGCGCCGGCCGGACCCAAGGTGATGGATAGGTCTGTCACCGTGTCTTTGGTCAGCAGCTGGGCGGCGAAGTTGATGTCGTTGGTTTCGCATTGGCCGGTTGTGTGGCATGCGTCCGACATTCTGGCGAAGATGTCGTCGATGCTTTCGGTGCCGAGATGCACAGTGGCTTTGCTGAAGGTGAGCTTCAGGTTGTTGGATTTCTCGAAGGTTACTTCGTCGCGTTTGCTGAGGTGCTCTGCTGGGATTGCCGTGGCGCTGGCGGTGGCCACGACGGTGGAAAGGGCGAGGAGGGTGGAGAAGAGCATCTTGATATGGAGATGAGAAGTGGATGGGGTCCCTTGGAATGGATGGATGTTTTGAGGTGGGGAGATTGGAAGGATAGAGGAGTAGATGTTGTGAGATCGGTGACTGTTGAACTGTCGTTGAGCTGATTGTTGTGATGTCTACTTGGAGGGCTATATGGCCTACCTTATATACCCATTTCCTAGCCATTATGCCCAGTTCGACAGTGAACTCACTCACGTATTCAGCATGGTCATACCATCATCATCTGCAACGCAAAGTTGGTGGCTTTGCTCCAGTGCAGAGTATAGTGGAGAGTCCGAGGCCGAGTCCGAAGCACAAACCCATCTCAGGGTCTGCAACCACACTTCTTCGCCATCCAAACCGTCCTCGATTCCGTCTTTGTCAAGTCCATCATGAAATGCCTTGGGCTGTAATCCAGTTGCGGAAAATGGTATACTTCGCATATCACGCGATGACGTAGCGATTTGCGACGGCCAGATCCTACGGCCCGTGTTTCGTTTTACATAGCAGACTTGCAAGGCGCATCTCCGTCGTGTTAAACGCAGCGTAGGCGCTCATTGGCGAATGCATGGTCTTGGTTCCCAGGGCAAACGGTCGGTCATGGATTATTTTTGTGAGGCTCTAATGCGGGGAACTAGGATCCGGACACTACGTTGTATGCTTAATTTTACCCCATGATACTTGGGGTGATGAGGGAGCATTTTGCATGCCGCTGAGACATCGCATGAGGTTTGTTTAGGATGGTTGTTGGGTGGTGCCGTAGCGCAGCCGTTGGGTACGGAGTATGCCGCGGGACAGGCAGAGGGCAGTGACATTCTGCTCTTCTTTACGAGAGCGCTTGCGCATCGAAATGCAGTTCATTTTCTGTTGATGGAGGTACTGTGGGTGATCGCCGTGTTGGTGGACGATTCGGTGTGGGGGCGGGATGTCTATGATCGAGATAGGTTTAGCATGGAACAAGTTTAGAAGTTTTCCGGTTGCGTGCATAAGCTTGGCCTTTTCCTCTTTTCATCTGTTCGAAGTCAACATCCGTCAGATTCTTTACGCGGGAGGAAGCGAGATCATGAGGTGAGCGATGAAGAAGATGGAGCATGGATACAATGACGTGGTGGTGACATATCACGTCTACTCCAACGAGCGTCAGAGGCAAGCAACACCATACGCCTCAATAATGTTCCGGCGTACATTGCCCATCCGGGGTCAACGAATCTCAGATCTGGGAGATCGTTGGCTTGGTAGACGGGATCTACACCACCTTGACGAACGCACAACATGGACTTCTCCACCGACTTCCCAACACTGGACAAGGGGAGCTCAACGTCACATCCCAGGTTGCCGTACTCGTCTAGGTGTACACCAGATGAGAGGATGGATGTTTCGAGCATCTGTGTTCCGGCTTGTTGACGGGTTGCCGCGAACATATCACGACGTCACGTGCTCGCACCGACATTTTCTGTTCCGAGTCATCGTTCCGTGAAATACGACGTCAGTGACAACGCCCACTCTTCAACATTGCTCTTGTCTGCTGAAAGCCGTTTCACATGCCACGATTCTCTTGACCATGTCGCCAAACCTCGACCAGCTCCCACCGGAAATGCTCGACTTCACGATTCTCAAGACCATAGGTGCACTGGCGCCCCGCCTCGGTCGCTTGTCTGTACCTGGCAGGAGGACGGTGTTGACTCCTGGCTTCATTGGAAATACTTCTCGCGGCGCCATCCCACATATCACGCAGGACAACTTTCGGAAATGCGGGGGCTCGGCGGGCGTCTACGTCCCGCTCGAAGATTGTACGCAAACCACCACATGGGATGGACGAGACACATCTGACGGATGCAGTCATTGAGAAGCACCCCCAGATAACGCCACCCGTCTTCCAGATTGACGCGTCCGATCCGCTACGCAGATTCACAGCCCTGCCGAATGACACGCTTGTCGTCCTGGGCGCTCGTCGCAGTCCGCCCATACCCACGCCTGTGGCGCATACGAACACGGAGATATCCCTCCTCACTTCGGTTGGGTTCAAGTCGATGAGCTCCGAGTACTATGCGGCTGCCGCACGGAAGCTGCATCCCGACATTGTGGTGGGGCTGGCGGATATCCCATTCGGACAAGAAGTCGTAGGGGTCAAGCGGAAAGACAAGATGAGCGACAGGACAGAGGCCTGGCTGCGCGATATCATCGCAAAGAAGAATGCCATGGATAAGGAAGAGCCCACGTTCAGCATATTCGCGCCCATATTGCCCATCGACCGGGATCTGCAGTCATGGTACCTCGAGCACCTGGTCGACGACATGGTCGACAACATCAGCGGAGTGGCTATTTACGACGCCTACCTCCTCGACGACCTTCCCGACGAACTTCATCAGCTCCCTCGTCTTTCTTTCCACGTCCCCGCCAGTCCACAAGAGCTCCTCCGCCAGATCGGTCTCGGCATGGACCTCTTCACCATTCCCTTCATCAACGCTGCCACCGACGCCGGCATCGCCCTCGATTTCACGTTTCCGCCACCCGCCAGGGTGGAGGGAAGCCCTCGTCAGTCCCTCGGCATTGACATGTGGCAGCCCGAACTCGCCCTCTCCGTCACCCCACTCTCCCAAGGCTGCACTTGCGAAGCCTGCACAAAGCACCATCGCGCCTATATCCAACACCTGCTCTCCGCCAAGGAGATGCTCGGCTGGGTCCTCATCCAGATCCACAATCATGCTGTTCTGACCTCGTTCTTCACCTCGATCCGCGCCTCGATCGAAGCGGGCACTTTTGACGCCGACACCACCGCATTTTCCGCCTTCTACGAACCGCAGCTACCCGAAAAAACGGGGCTGGGGCCGCGAGTCAGAGGATACCAGTTCAAGAGTGGGGAGCATGGCAAGAGCGGGAAGAAGAATCCAAAGGCGTACAAGAAGCTTGACGAAGAGGGTATTGCGCAGCTGCGGGCTGCGCATGGCCAGAAGGCAGAGGCCAGAGATGTCGTCGATGATGAGGCGCTTGTGGGGTTGGTGGGAATGCGGGGTATGGATGCGGAGGTGAGGCTGGATGGCTTGACGTTGTGAGATGAGAAGGCGTAGATAGGCAGGTGCTATGAATCACGCACTCGCATAGAATTCATAGATGAAGACAGGATCAAGAGGCGAGTAAGGCCGACAAGGTTTATAAGAGGAGAATGTCTACATTTCTAGGATTAGACTAAAGCGGCCATGAAGTCGGCACCCGCTCTTGAAACTCTGCAATTCTATACTACCGTATATTGTACTTGTGTTAGGGCCTGTTCGGTTCAACTGATCTGGAGGCTCCAGATCAGCTCCAGTTGCCAAGTAACTAGACTTTTAGTCTGACATGGGTTCGGCCCGGGTGATTATCGGCGCTGACTCTGAAATGGAGGGTCGTGTTCGGTATAACTGAAGTCTAGAAATTATATTATCACGTGACTCTAGATACTAAGTAAACTATCGTGATAATATGACTCTTAATACTAAGCAAACTACCTTATACTATAATTATATAACTAACATCACGTTACTATCTGGCGCCTCTATCTAAGAAATGGAGCCTCTGACCAGCAGAAGTGAACTAGAGTCGCCAGATGTCCTAATCTAGTATAAATAAGGAGAAATAAGCACTAACCAGGGTTGAAAACCTTAAGGTTTTACTAACGATCTGGGACCTCCAGAAATGCCTCGAAATTACCAGTTAGACCGAACACGACCTCCAGATCAGCGAACCGAACAGGCCCTTATATTTTCGATCTACTCTTTATCTACAATATCCCTAATCTGTTCTCTTCCTCGCTTAGCTTCCCTCTGGGGTTGTTACCCCCTCGCTTCCAGTCTGCGCTCCCCCTTCATCGCATGACGATACGCGTTTCCCCAGTCAATTAGCCTTTTAGATACGCGCTTGCGGGAAGCTATTATTGTGGGGAGTGCGGGATATAGAGTTTAGATTCCTGATTCGCACGGGCCGTGTTGATTGTCAAGCTTACTATGTAAGTTGTTGCTCTGCTCCTTCTCTCCTCTCTCCTCTTATCCTCCTTCAGCTTTCCCACCGCCCTCCTGCAAACCACAAGCTCTTCGCAGGCCTCAATGGCGGTGCTACCTGGATTTCCACTCCTTTCAGACAGCGAAGATGACGGCAACATTGTTGAACTATCGAATGGGCAACTCGTTTGTTGCCGACACGCTCGCGTCATCTGTGGCAAATGCTGTGTCGATTTCAGCCCCATGACGGAGGATTCAGCGGATGACGATATGGAGTTTGATTCCGAGATAGAGTTGCCCGAAACATCTCCCACGGAGAAGACACGAGGAACCGGCCATGTCCTGCCTCCCCAAACATCTCTCACGGAGAAGCCGCGAGGAACCGGCCGTGTCCTGCCTACCCGGTTCATCCCTCCAACACCTACCACCGCCCCATTGGACTTGTTTCATGGCGTCAATACCTATCACCACTTTTGTCGCTACGTTCATCGTAAAGATCGTTCCAAAGGCCTGATCTTCACCGACGGCGCCTGTCTCGACAACGGAAAGGCCAATTCCCGCGCTGGTTGGGGCTTCGTAGCCGGCCCTCCCGACCTCGTTGGTAAATATTCTTGCGGCAATGTCAAAGGCCGTCTCGAAAAGAAGGGGCCGTTCAGCGAAGATGGCGCCCAGACAAGCAACCGAGCGGAGCTTCGCGCCGTGGTAGCTGCGCTCGAACTTCGATACTGGCCTGGCGAGGGATTCAAGGCGCTGGTGATTGCCACGGATTCGGAATATTTGGTCGAGGGGACTACAAAGTGGGTCAAAGGGTGGTTGAAGAATGACTGGAAGACCGCGAAGGGGCAGCCGGTGAAGAACAAGGACCTGTGGGAGATGCTGCTGGGACAGATAGAGAGGTATGCGGACAAGGGGATGAGGGTTGAGTTTTGGAGGATTGGGCGTGAGTGGAATACTGTGGCTGATGGATTGGCGAAGGAGGGTGCGGCTTTGGATGCGGAGGAGGGGTATAACACCGTTTTCGGTATTTGAGGGGATTGCCTGGCATTTCTGCTTGGACTGCGAGGGCACCTGGAACTGAGCCCATCTTTGGAGAACATGGAATAAGCTGGTAGAAACTTGGAAAAAGAGAGCTGCAGCGAATATGATGAACTTTTTAGTGCTGTTACTGCTCGTTCGTATCTATTGCCTATGCGAGGTGTACAGTTCCGCTTGTTCACTACCAGCTGTCAACGACGATACAGCAATATGCACTGGGAAGCCGACATTCGTAATAGGATATGCACTTGCTTGCTGGTTTTCTGCGTTGCCACATCGATCGATAATGAGCTCGAAATAGATCTTGGAAAATAGGCAATAAGTCTCCAGTACTCCTCCCAGATGCCCCTAACGGATTTGGTTGCATTGACGTGTTATCTGCACGTTCGTGACCTGTATTGCGTTGCCGCTTCGCAGATCTCTCTCCCGTCAGTCTACACAACTTGGCTGGGGCCATACATGTTTACTTCATCGTCTGATTGCACTCTGTCTAACGTGATGTAGAATTATCAACACATACTTCCGACTCCAACCAACTGCTGGATCCCCTCCAAGTCGCTCCCGCGGAGTGGCTCCAAAGACTTAATCGATAACCCTCTCACACTTCTCGCAGTGTGTATGTCCGCATCCCAGAGTTGTGCACATCGGATGCTCGTGGGCGTACTTCGGAGGCTGTTCCTGTTGGCAGTGGCAGCACCACCACGGCTGCACTTCTTCGATCGCAGGGCGGCGATTGGGCCAGAGCATGTCTGTGGTATGCAGATTTAGCGTTGTAGCGAGGGGAGGTTGGGGTAGGTAAGAACCGGCGTTGTATGTTTTTGAAGTTACGATACAGGCTGGTTGGATAGCGCGCGTGCAGTATCAAGCTCCAGTGCTTCGAGAACGCTTGTAGGGAGGAGGATAAGGACGTGTATCTGCGATGTGCGGAGCGTTTTGAAGCGCGTAGCGTAGTCGAGTGTGAAGGCGATCGAACGACAGGCGAGCTTCTGTGTATGGATTTGATGAACGGGCGCTGGAAGAGAGCTGTGGTGTATTTTGGGTACTGCAGTTCTCGTTGGCGCCTCAAATTTCACATTTGTTGGCGTGCCATCGCTTTGGGGATGTAGTGAGGGCGGCGATGGTGAAGAACCACTTGAAGATGCTACAATGCTGCTCTTATTCACACAGTGAATCAGCTAACGGTCTCTTGGACAGCGCAACTCTATCTCTGAGTTTGGCTACCTCTTCTGCGTGTAGGCGGCAACGTCGCGTGAGCAGCGCCCGTCACTGACACGTCAATCACAAACAGCCTCACCACATACATCACAAACATTTCCTTCGTCAAAGCACAAGCACAGCCAACACCGTCTGTGAACAATAGCCAGGTGAACAACAAGCATCACATGTACACACTTGAAGAGCAAGCAAAGGAGCATCACAACAGTCACCAGTCACCAGTTACCGAAAGAGAAGAACGAGGAAGAGGAACAAGATGTATAGATATCAGAACATAGTAGCCTTTGATGAGTGCTCCTGCCCGCGCACACATAGTGACCTTCTCCATAATGCGCTAAAAGCGATAGGTCCCCTGCTACTACTATGGTGCAAGCCAAAAGTGTAGTAGGTGGTTGAGGCGTTGTAGGGAGATTGGTAAGACCCTGGCCATGGAGATAGTGATTACCGTTGAGATCAGAAGAGTAGATATTATCGCTCAGCAGGTGAGGAATAAATACTATCTGGTCTCAGCGGCGTCACTATCTCCGTGGCCAGGGCTACTGTTAGTCCTGCAACGCGTCAACCACATACTATACTTTTGGCAAGTACCATAGTACGTCTGAAAAGAAGAAAGAAAGATGAAGAGAGGAAAGAGGGCGTGGGACGGGCGGGTTTATATAGGCAGAGGGAGGGCGCCTGTGCGTCTCGCTTCGTGGGCGCGCCAGCAGAAAAAGACCGAGCTTTTGGCTTGGCGGGGAGGGTGAAGGGGAGTTGAAGTGAGGGTGACCGGGCGGTGGAAGGTTTTGAAGGAAATTTGACGTTATTTTGACCGCCAAAAACGACGTGAGGGTCATTTTTGCATGTTCTTACGTTGTGTGCGGACTTTCAGCAGTCGTGTCAAGGTTCCAAGGGGGACGGGACGGTGGTGAATTCAATGGTCACGTGAACGCACTCTGTAGAGGATATGCCGTACCTTTGAAGCAATAGATCCATACTTGAAGACATTCACGATAAGACGGTTCGGAGCATTGTTTTGATCTATAGTCGCCTCTTCCAACCAGCTGTAGCATTGCACCTGGTTGAAAAGACCTCTCAATCCCCCTCCAATCCGTCTGCTCATTTGGAAACCTTGTATTAAGAAACGGGGGCGTTTTGCCAAAGCCCAAATCATCATTATCTTTCAGGTCGAGTCCATTTTCCTCTCGTTGAAGATTGTTTCTTAGTTATTGACTTGTCTAGTGAGCTCTCAAAGTCCGCCGTTTCAAGACGCCAAGGTATTCGGGTGTCGAATTTAGTGAATACTTGTTGCTGTATTAGGATGTGCTGGAAGCCCCGCAAGGGTGCGGGGAAAGCTACAGGGCGTGGTTGGTGAAAGGTTATATTAACCTAGAGTTGCTTGCGATCGTCTCCCAAAAAGTGAAGTATCTAAATTCTTAACTTGTGCTCTTCACTTCAGTTTTCTACTCAGAGTCCTTTCTGATAATTCAGGGTCTGCATTGGAAAGTCTGAGATATTCAAATTGTTAAAAGTCAAGAAAGCAACGAGAGGAGATTTTCAACGACTTGAATTGCGTGGATCTCTCTTGAGGTTGCAAGACTTTTTGAACTAGCGAATGATCTTAAAGTACTCATAACGACTTCATTCGATTAAACTCAAGCATGACATTGATTTGTATAAGCGTCACGTGCCAGATACCGCACACGTGGATAATCAGGTCAGACTTAGGGATGATACCGATTGTTTTTATACTCGCTTCATCAACCAATCTAGAGCTCCTCGTATTTGTATGCACCCTGTCGTCAACATGCCGACACTGGTATAGCGTATTCAAAGAATGCCCAAATGCAAACTAGCGCATCCTCCAAGCGACAATCGAGGCTTCTTCCATGCGGTCATCTCAGCCACACACCCTAGTATAGCTGTACACTCATCAGATCTCCAAGCTGTCCACTTGACGTGGATTGGCAGGAACCGTGAGCGATTTTGTAATCACCAGTTGGACCGGTGCAGAGAACAGCTCGAACTAGTGGACGTGAGTAGATGATACAATGGCAGTGACACGAGAAACGACACAGGACAGAGAGCAAGGCGTGTTTGATTACAGGCAGATGAACAGTACCATCAAGCCATCTGCTTTCGGTTTGTTGTATACTAAGCAGCTTTGTAGCTCTCGTCGAGCATCAAAAATATATACACGGAACATGATCCATAAAACCCCAAACCTCCGCATTCAACGCCAGACATCATCGTCTATGCCTGACGAGCCATCCTGGCCCTCGACGCCCATCCCCACCCCGGCACTGATCTCTTGCCCATCGCCGCTACACTCTCGGCATAGTCGCTGGTACCATGGCTTGGATCCGCATCTGCCGGGGTGCACGACATCTTCGTGCCGCTCTTGCCCAGCGCGCCATCAACAGCCGAGAAGCTTTGTTTTGACTTGGTGGTAGCAATCATATTGGTAGCAGCCTCCGTTGTCCAGCCATTGATGAAGTCACCGTGAGAGCTGTAAGCGTTTCCGCTTGCCAGCTTGAGCGGCGCGGTTCCACTCCAACCATTGGGTAGCGCCTTACGCAGATCGTATCGGATGCTGAAGCGGAGCTGAGGCATCGATTTGGAGCCCGAGGGGCAGTAGTTGGTGGTGCCGTAGCTCTTGGACTTGTACGCCACCTCCAGGGTGCCTTCGTTGACGCACTGAGGGAAGTAGAGCAGTTGCTGCAAGTGGGTGCTGCATGTCTTGCTCGGGAAACCGTTCGAGTCTAGACTGATGCCACTGTCGCCCTCGCACATCCACTGCACTTTCGCGTCGGCCGGCGAGGCGCTAGCTGTTGTCGCACTCGCGTCACCAGCCTTCATCATGAGGTTTTGCGGGATCGCAATTTCGGCAGGCGTCTCGCCTAAGTTGTAGTACGCACTGAAGCGCGCCACTGGAATCGGCTTGTACGTCTTGCCACTATCCGCAGTGTACAGCGGCGTTGGGATCCAGTAGATGGAAAGGTCGTTTGGATTCTCCGCGTTCGTGCAGCCTTTCTGCAATTCGGCGGAGGTGTTGGTGCTCGCGGTAACAGCGTCGGAGCCAAAGAATGAGTGCAAGTGCGACTTTCCGAACTGGCCCGGGAAGACGAGCGGATCGATGTTCTTGGTCATGAATGCTGAGGCGACATTGACTTGGGTGTATGCGTGTGCGGACTGGGCCAGAATAACCATACCGGCGAGAAGAAGTGAAGAAGGCATCCTGGCCTAGAGAAAGAATGGAAGTTTCAAAAATGAGACAATGGAAACGAGAGAATGATGGACGAAGACCGAAGAGTTTGAAAGAGGTAAGAATTCAGTACTCGTCTGCTTTTTATCTTCTCGCGACAACGCTTGCCCACCTCATCGTCGCCTCATCTCGCTTCTGTCCAAGGTACCTTGGCGATGTTTCAACCTTTCCTCGATAAGACAGGAACAGCCCGCTGTGAAAAACCCATCTCGGATTGCGGCATGCGACACGCAGATACCCGAGTCTTCCGGTGCTGTATCTTATTGGCTGGTAAGGGCTTGATATAGTGCTCTCGTTCGATGTTAACAAGCCAAGAGCTTAGTCAGGTTAGTCTCCGCGTTTGGTAGGTTTCGAAACGGGTTGTGGGGGCTAGCTTCGTTTCGTTTCAAATGAGAGTGTAGCAGCGCATGAATGTTTTTGGATTACCGAATTTATCGACCTTCGATTCTGATGAGCTTCAGTACGTTCTCTATCAAAATGATGTATTGCGGTGTGGGTGCGAGTGCAGTTTTGAAACATCTAGAATCATCAAGCTATGCGAGGGCGAGCCCGAGACTAACAAATGAAAGGAAATGTAGATGCGCCAAGACCCATGCACGCTGTCTCTATATTGAAAAAATGCTACGCATGGATAAAAGTCAAGAACCTTGACTTTGTAATCACAGGTATTGTGAAATTATTCCACGGTGACTAATTACTAAGCAGTAACTCAGTCGCATAATGTAATGATAAATATCTTCTTAAAGTGCCCTTTACTCAGTTCCAGTTGCCAACGAGCAGGCAGGTCGATCAACAGCAAGCACCCCATGACAGAGCGCAAAATCGACGGCACGGCCTTTGCAGTCATGGTTGGCCTTCTCGGCATCGGGGCGATCGTCCGGGCTTGTATTAGGCGATCGGGTGATGGTTCATCTAGGATAGAACGAGGAGGGCATCATGTTGGGGAGTTCTAGAAGGAGACATGGGCAGCAGTCTATGGCGGCAGGAGAGTACGTCGTTCGAGCGAGCGAGGGAATGAAGGAAGAGACAAAGCAAAAACACACAGGTTGAGATGGGCAGCAAGCGGAGTGGTCGCGCATGCAAGGACGGTGGCTTCTGTGGTGGGTTGACTGGGGTTAAAGTGGAATTTGAGTCGTTGATATTAGAAATCTATGATTTGACATCGAGTGTTTGTGTCATGCCAGAAGTGTATGTGCGAGCGTATGACCAACAATGCGAGGTGCAGCGCTCATCATACGTGAACATATCGCTCCTCAGATGCTGTGTGTCCAACACCTCCGAGAACCTTGAACTCCATCAAATGCCGTCTAGAAGGAAACACCAAGGCCTATACCGTAAGAAAACCCGTAAGAAAAGCTACGTATGGCACTGAAAGGCATTGTAGCCGGCCGGCACTCGTCCTCACATCATACTAAACTGCCAACACAGACTGTCCACCATCGCTGGTAATTCTCTTACGGATACTTACTTTCATCATCTTCCCAGTGCCTTTGATCAAGCGATCATCCTCGTCCCAGCCTAGCACTGCGTTCGGGCTGTACACCAATGCTGTCCCCGTTTTCAGGCCCTCAATCTTGCTCATGAGCGTCTGAGCAGCCTGTTGCGACATGGGAATATGTCGCTTTATGGCGGACAGCCACTCGGGGCTTGAGAACCGGTGGATGAAGGCTATTGAGCAGAGGGCGATGAGGTCGGTTAGAAGAGTGGGTTCTTGTGTGGAGATGATGACGCGAGCGCCGTAGTGGCGTTGAAGCCGGATGGTTTGGAGGAGACTTTCGTTCAGGGCTTTCGCACCGGGAACGTTGAGCATGTACTACAAGCACGTCAGTATTGCCTAGCTGTAAGAAGCCGCCGAAGTGTACGAACCTTATGCGCCTCATCCAGAACAACCATCTTGCCGGATGAGTTCGACTGCAAGTAGCGTTGCAATCCAATGCGAAACAGAATGCATGCAGTATTGGGGTCAACGAACGGACACGACATATCCATGATGGTGATCTCGCCTGGTGCGAATTTTGGTTCCGCGCAATTATTGTCGAGGTCCAAGAATGATTCGAGCAGGTTTAGGCGCATCTGCAGCATATTGATCTGTGCAGGGTTGAACTTCTGCTGTTTCAGTGTCGTTTTGAAAGCCATGTAGTTGAAGGGACCACCGGCTGCGGCCATTTGGCGAAGTATCTGGGTAACCTGTGCCATGTAGAGGGGTGGTTCTCCGGACTCGCTGACATTCATCAAAGTGAGCATGATGTCAATGTCCAAATTCCACGGCTTGAGTTTGAACGATGACACCGTGACGTTAGGGATCCGGAGGTACAGCTTTGATATGCGGACAAAATTGGAAGGCGACACGAGAACGTTGACCTTCTTCACATGACTGCCACCAGGCATCTTCGGGTGTGGAGCAGCCAGGAAAGCAGCTTCGCTGATACTGTAGCCAGAGCCGTCACCACTAAAATGACCGTAGCTGAAGACCAGTGCCGAAAGTGGACTTTGAAGCTTGCCTAGATTCTTCGACGAGATGAGGGCGTTTTCCATGATGCACGACGTCGTGTGTGATTTTCCGCTTCCTTGCACACCGCATATGAAGGCCGAGAAGGGTGTGTTGGTGTTGACGAAGAGCTTTGACTTCCCGTTCGTAAATTCGTTGTGCGAGCCAATAAGCCCATATTGTGGAACAAGGTTCTTTGAGTCGTCCGATATGAAGTCCTCGTCTACTAGTGGTGCATGTTGGATCTCCGTGTCGAACTTGTCCGTCACCTCGTCATCGCTGTCTTCCTCATCACCGCTGTCCGATAAAAGCGCCGTCATATCTCCGTGATCAACCTCTGTGGGAAGGCTTACGGGGCGAATCGTCTGACCAGTGCCAAAATGCCCACTATGCGATGAGGGTACGTCAACACCAGCTTCATGATCCGGAGCGTCACTGTCTGAGTCCTCGTTTTCTTCAGCCCGTGCATCAGCCAAGTCTACACCAGCCTTATTAGACAAAAGCAGCTGATTCATCTTCCTCGCCAATAGATCATTCTTAGGGCCTTCATCTGTAGGCATCGGAGGTGGCATGTAGCAAGCTTTTGCATCGGTAGCCTCGAACGTGGATTGGGTACCAGTAGATGGTCCGGGAAAGACTCCCGGAAGACGGGTCTCGATGTTGGTAGTGGTTGGGTTATTTGATGGTTGCGCAACCTGTTTTGTAGTCTTTTCCGACTGAGCAAGCTGTTTCTTCTTGGAACGAAACACTTCGTCAGTATTGCCGAACCTATACTTCGCCTTGGGACCAGCGGTGCGCAGTCTGGGAGGTGTTAGCACTGCTGGTACATAACAAGCGTTAAACCCTCTCGACTATACTCACTTCGACACAACTTGCTTCATGTGCTCTTGCCTCACCTGAGGCCTTTTCTTTTGCAGCTGACCAGTGAGCCATTTGTAACCTCGGAACCCATTTTTTGTGAATCCAAAGTCCATGTATTGCTTATATACCCAAGCTTCGAGTTCTTCTTCGGCGTTGCGAGGTGTCGCTATTGCGGGCGTAGATGTTACGGGTAGGGTTACAGGGGCAGGTGGATTCTTCTTGACAGATGTGCTTACCATTACCGCAGCCTGACGTTTCGAGTTTTGCTGAAGCTCCTGGGCCCTAAAAACAGATCAGTATATAGAACAAGTTTTCCAATCGCCGCTAGACATTTACGAGCTCACACAGTGACTTACTTTTGAACAAGTGTCTCGATTCTTTTGCGATGTATAGTTGGGTACTGCCTCATGACTGCTGCAACAACCACTGATCGATTGAGATTACTGGTGGAGTCAGTCCACAAGAGCTTATCGCACTCTGCTTGTGCCAGTGCGAGAAGGTCGGAAGATTCTTTCTGCGTAAATGGCTTGCTTGAAAGCTCTGTATCGATGCTAAAATGAGTCAGATTAAGACGCCGAGAAGTTTTTTCTTAGTAGATTATTACCTCTTCACCACCCGACTGATGGCATCAGCATAGCCTGGTCGTATTGCTTGTAGTATTTGTGCAAACCTGATAGGATCCGGAATCTCCTTCAGATTGCCTGAAATGTCGTGGTATCGATTCAAATACTCTTTGCGGACAAACTCTTCTATCTGTGCTCGAGACATGGATTCTGTTGCAGGCTTGATGTCTCGCTTCGGTAGGCTTGCGATGCTTGACGATTCACTAGTAGGCGTGCTGCCTGTATCGTCACTACTAGACCGAGCTCGTGTTTGTGACCTAGTTCGAGAGGACAACGGCTGATCCGGGAGCGATGTGGATGAGGGGTCCTCCTTGTGGTCCTCCCCGCGGTGGGCGCTCTCTTGTTGTCTCTTCTCGATTCTGTCTATGCTTAGGAAATAATCTCACAAACTTCTGGGCAAAGCTTGGCACGCGGGAAGAGTGCCCAGGACCGTTTCGTGAAGCCACGCAGGCTGCTCTTGGCATTGTATCAAAAGTGAAGGTGAAGATGGATTTGTACCTACCGATCGATAATGAGACCGACTCTCTTCTTCTTGGCAAGATCAGGTCGCATCTGGTGTAGCTTCTCCATGACACCGGCGTAATCCACAAAGTTTTTGTTTTCGTCGACAGCAAATGGTTTGCAAATGTCCTACAAACACGCAGTTAGCGACAGGGAGCCGTGAAATGTTTACCAGCAACCTACTTCCGAGATCTCGGTGTCGAGCCTATATTGAATTAGATGCATGACTTCAATTGAACCTGAGGCCTCAACTCACTTCTTAATAACCTGGCAGATTGCCTCGGCATCATCCGGTCGTTTTTTGATCAGACCTTGCTCAAAGAACTCCACATCAACAGGAATTGTATGCTTTCCTCTGGCGTTGCAGAATTGCCTCTTGAACTCGTTACGAGCCCATGTCTCGGTCGAACTCATCACCAGTGTAGACGTTGTGGTGGCGCTCGATGAACCAACGTTGAAGCCAAAAGCTGGTGCGCTTGTACTGTCCGGGGTCCCGCCTGCGCCAAATGTGAATGGCGAGGGGCTTGACGGAAGCGCCATGGCGACAAAAATCTCCCCTCGATGCGCAAGTGCAGATAAAAAGACAACAGTGCGACGGCCTCCGGAGTTTGTTGTTGCCGTGAAGTCGTACAGAGCCGCCAAAAGATTTTGAGAGTTTGTGAGGTTGGAGGTCCGTGCAGAGGTGTGCTAACCTATTTCGGTCGGTACGGTGAGGTCGAATGAATTCAGACTATCAAGAGAGGGTTCTTGTTGGTCTCACTTAGTTCACGCATCACTCTCACTCTTATAGCTATATACATCTCTACACGTTCGAAAAGTTGAAGCCTTTCTGCCTTCAGTGACCCACCATCGGTTATGCCGACAATGTGGGTGGTATACTTCTGGAAGGTCGTGATCCAATGAACCAGTCAAATCTGCCTTGAATGCAACGCATGAACGAACATGTGATGGCTTCGGCGAGGCTGGTGCGGCGTAGACGGGTAGCACTGCCCGGCACGTCGTGGTCTATGCGTGATCATGTGTGTGGTGCCTGACGCTAAGCTCATGTGGATCTAGTGGCTGTAGAGTTTGGTGAACAAGTGAATTTGTGCAACCTTCAACGCCACTCTTCCACCTGCGATGATCATGGTGAACATCACTCCATACGACAGCACCATGCAGGTTGAGGGATGGAATTTCCTCGAAGTCCTATTCACGCTCAAGAACCACTTGGCAAGGGAAATACACGGCCGGGGCGAATGAGGGCAATGCAATAGGCGGCAAACAAACAGAAGCTAGCGAAGGGTTGTCTTGTACGGAACGAATGTATTGGTGTGTTGAGTAGATATCTAAGATACTGAGTGTGGGGGCGAGGCCGCTGCGGAGGCGCTAGTACCAGAAAAGACTAGCTAGACCATGTGATCAATATCCATAGCACGCAGGATCTAGGTATTCAATGTGATTGGTGACAAGAAAGGGAAGGAGAGGGGTGAAGAGAAAATGAAGCGAAGGAGAAAGTGAACATGCTACGGGTTGGCACTCATGCACCGGTTTTTTCTTACTTCCTGATAGTAAGACTGAACATTATATGTCTTAGCATTAAGTCGGTAAACTTACACAGTATTTCCAGTACTTGGACAGTTTTGATGACCGATATATTGATATCTGGTGCAACGAAGGCATTGGCTAGGTGGAGCTACTAGGATAAAGTCGTAGATAGTTTTATCAGAATGTGGTGTTGGTACAGATATTGAAGTTCCTCGCAACTGCTGTTTTTCTTAGTCAAGACAACTGTGCGGAATTCAAGAACGTTCAACCTTCGCCCTCATAGCAATAGCCCATCCCTCCCCCGATAGAATCCTTCCATTCTCGCTACCTCTCTATCAAACCACTGCCACAAGCTCTTTCCATTCCACCACTTCATATGCACACTCACCACCCCTTTCTCCACATCATTCTTGTTGGCAAGCACAATATTCCACTTCGATTGGAGTGCAACCCACGGCATGGGTCCATCCCTTCGATGCGCATAGTTGAGAAGATTTTGCTCGGGGCAATCGGTCTGGAACTTGTTTGCCGAGCTGTTGGAGGCAAGGGATGTGTAATGTTCGTGTAGAATTGCAGAGGAAGAAAAAATGAAGAAGCCTGCATTGAAATAGTTGGGACCGTGGAGGAACTCGCTTTCGGAAGGTGGAAAGCTATGGCGTGCCTTAGTCTGTGAGATGATTAGTAGTCTTTTTGAATCATGGAGAAACTAACTCACCTCAGGAGAACTAGCCATCAGATAACTCTTCGGGACCTCACTCTCCGTTTCAATATCACTGAGGCTCTCTGGATGCTCTACACTATCTACGATTCTCGCCCCTGGATCGTCGAACACTTCATCCAGTGGGCTGAGTAAAGCACTATCCACATCCAAGAACAGTACGCGATCGAACTGCTTCAGCTCCCAAAGCCTCAGCTTCGTCATGACATCGTTCCACCTCGCCTTCCTTGGGTGGAACCAATCGCCTGTAGGTTGGGGATCAACTTTCACCACAAACGCTCCATCTTTCTCGAGTCTCGCAATCTGAATATCGGGCACTGTCTGGGTGACCATGACCACAAAGGGGATGTTGCGGCGTGTACACGTGCTAGGCTTGTGCATGAGGTGATAGCCAAGTAGACGCGCGGCGGTGAAGTATTTGTCGGAGTGGAACGTCTCTTCTGAGATGGTAATATTGTCCATCTTGGCTTGGGTGTCGGCGAGGAAGGTAGCGTAAGCGAGGCGCTCGCGTTGGATAGTTGTGCTTTGGAGGTGGTTGACGGTACGCTGGTATGCGGATGTCGTTGCTGAAGATACATTATGATGATGCAGTGTCGAGAGAAAGAAAAAGGCTAGTAGAATAGAGATGCTGAAAATGAGGGAGCGGAAACACAGCGGCGCCATGGCAATGTATGAAAGGAGCGATGGGGCGATGGAAACCTTGGGAGGCCTTTGGTATAAACGTAAGAAAACAGTCGAAAAGCAATTGAACAGCCACCCCAGACAAACCCCTTTCAATGCGCATCGCGTGGACCGCCACTGAGTAGGCTGAATAGCCGAGGGTTCTGGGCTCGCATCTGGCTAATTTTTATTACCAATGAATCTCTTGTAAGTCTCGATTCGGGCCTCTTTGTAAGACTGGGGTTATGTGGCAGACTTTGCGTAGTCGAACAAGTACTTCCGAGACTTCAAACTTGGAAGTGCTCCAACGAGGACCTTCTGTATGAATCTTATATGTACACGTCTAAATCAATAAAACGATAAGCTCGGCGAAGATGGTTCTCGAAAGTTATCCTTGACCACGCCGGTGGATGAACCACGGTTGGGTTGACCAGAGTTCAGCCCGTGTTTCATCCCTGATCCAAATCATTTTATCGATTAGTACATAGCGCCATGATATAGATTGAGGTAACAGTAAGAGTTTTAAACAGGTTGAGAATAAAGAGTAGTTTTAGCCGCCTGGGTCTTGTCGATGGCAATGATCTTGTTACACAAAGCGAGAAAGCTATGTTATGACGGTGAGGCAACTGAAATCATAGTGACCGTGTTGTATTTGAAGCTATCCAGAGTAGCTGCGATAATCTATGGTGGGTGGCCCGGAGGATTGTATCTCCGGGCCCGAACAGGCAGCAGCGCCTGCAAACAGTAATGACTAAGCAAAAAGGTACCCAAGGTACCGTGACATATGTTGGTCCCATTCCCTGCCACATCTCTCAAATTTGGTACCTCAGATTATGTACATGGTAATTTTTCTCAATTCCGGTAATCGATGTTGAAAATCCTTGTTCACGTACTGATCAATCCCAATTCTTCGACATACCATTGGGAAACTTCGAATCTCAGACGGTAGTTCGGAAAGGCGCTCGTGAGGTACACGAGCCAGAATGATGGCACGGTCATGGCCTCCGTCATTGCAGATTTTCATCCAGAGAACTTCGTTACCGACGTCCTGTAATATACTCTGTAGGCTGTCCACGCTGAACGTCGTGGTCTCTTGGCCTGCCTCTGAAATGCCCACGGAGTATCTTTCTCCTTGGGAGATTATTTTTTGTAACTTGACTTCTGCAACGAGACCAGTGAGATACAACCAGCCACCTGTTACGGATCCAAATAGGTCGTGAGTCTTTGGTCTGATACCGGACTTGTGCTCATCAGTGTCAATGAAGAAAGTCTCAGACATGTAACCAGGCTGGAGCCATCTCACTTCGCGCCCAATGCTGGCCCAGCTCCAGCTTGGCACAGCATCCATGTGACCAATGCCATTACTCCTGTCCAGCATCGAATATTTAGCTACCCATAAAAGTGATCGAGGGATGTCTTTGCTCCAGATTCCTGCAAGGTATTTCCCTGATTCTCCACGTTGCCACCTACTGGCCAACCCTGAAAGTGCTGGTAGCCAGTCTGATCGACGAGTAATAGACTTAGCAGAATACTCTGCAACAAGTCCTCGCCACCTGATAAAGCTGTCTTTGAAGGATAAAGGAGGTATGGCCAATCCTAGGTATGGATATGGGGTCCACATCAGGAGATTCCGTCTTTAGGCTTCGCTTAAATGGAGGTAGGGATCTATCTCATCGCTCGTATGTTGATAAATCATCTCAGACGCCACATATCGCCGCAACGGAAGAAGCGTTCTTTCATAATGGGTAGCCATGGCACCGCAATCACAATTTACCGCTGTCAGACACTCAAACACAATCTCGTCTTGTATGAAATGCAGAACCTTGGTACCAAGAAGGCGCTCTTGGAAACACCAAGCTCGTTTGAGTAGAGAATATTCGTCGAGACGAAAGCTTGTGACTTCGTGCTTTGACGTGATATCGTGTTTCACTCCAGGACCCCATCCGAAGGGAACATGGAAAATTCGTTCCCTAGCATAGATCCGGAAAGGAACATTGTCTTGACTTTCTCCTGTTATGGTAATGTGCGATGGCCTTGAAAAGAATAATCCGCCATCCCCGTCCACAGAAGATGTTGCGGAGATGACCAACCAGGCTCGATTGTAGATTCCCTCCATTTTTGCGGCTTCAATTTCCCGATCCTTCTTATCATCTTGAATGATACACAGTGAGTCGATCCATATATACCGAACTCCCAAGCTCCGAGTCATAGATATTGCATCTTGAAAGGTCCGTGGGAAATCTGTCCAAGAGATGTTCTGTTTCCGTTGTTCGATTGTACTCTTCAAAGAGACAAGATGCCGATTTTGACCCCAGCAATGGGATAGGGCAACATAGGATCCAACTGTGTATAGGCATATGTCATCCGTTTGGAAGAGGTGAATATCGTTGTTGTCTCCTTTACCAATAGCAGTTACTCGCTTAGGTAGAATGCTCTGATGGCCGGGTTTCAACTCCTTACAAAGTGGATGGGTAGAAGCACATTCATCCAACCATCCCTTCACCAATTTGGTCGCCATAGAAACACTCAGAGATGCTGTGATATGGCGTGTTTGTCCACCAACCCATGGTATGGAATTATCTATAGGAGCCCCATACTTTAGAGTAGACCCGATGGTAGGCCATGGACTCTTCATATCTGAGACTTGTCAAAGATGCTAGTCTGCGTGATTGCCAAAAAGTTTTACGTACCTCGTAGGGTGTGCAATAGACTGTGAGGCTATGAAGGCGCGAAAACAAACAACCAAGAGGAAAAAGGGGTGTAGAAACACAAAGTGGAATTAGACGCTCGAGAGGCTAAGAGTAATGGAGGCCTCCTCGAGGATAAGTACGAGGCGGCTGCCAAGGCGCTATCCCAATGAGGATAGCGGTATCACGTGATGAGATCATGTGATCAGTATCTACAGCAGGGTGTAGAAGTTAAAAGCTCCCAAAGAACGAGTATTCATGGCAGGAAGACTTAGACAGAAAACATCAATATAATCTTCTTCGACTCCCTTCTTGTCCTCCCCTTCTGGTGGATCAATCCCGTAAACGTAAACTTGAAGTACATCTTCACGACAGAATATTACGCGTATCTCAACATCTGCAGTCTCTTCGCTTATTTCCCTATTGCTCAGTCTCATCACTCCAATAGTTAAGACCTTACATGATGAACATCCTCCTTTGGCATTTTTCACCAGGTCTTGAAACAAGGCTGTGAATTGGAAAGAGCTATAATCAAGGCGTGATCTATTCAACCAGCTTGGAAGCGGCTCACTTTCGTCGTATAGACCGTTTCTTTTCGCCAAGAGGACACTGTATTCTCCTTCCGGTGCGTTGTAGTTGACGATATCAGAGCGTGGTAACAGGTAGAATGCTGTGCCTGGGGACAGATTGCAGCAGACCGAGCAAAACGCGCGTGCTTGCTCGGGACCAGAATGACGAAGTCTCCCGTTTTCAAGACTCTTCCAGTACAGAGATCCAGAGATCCGAATATCTGGACTAGACATAGTGAAGTATGGTGGAAGAAGTATGATAGATTATTGCTAGGCTGAGCGCTTGTATGACGTTGCCAAGAATCTTGTACAACCTCAATTTAGACTGACATATCAAATCATTGGACCATTGAGCATGCTAGGTTCTATGTGCATCGTATAGAAAGAGGTTAGCTCGACCCTGAGGTCAGCCAAGTTCTATTTTGATCACGTGATGCAAAAGCTGGAGATCAAAGCAATTGAAAGTTGAGGGAGGGTACTACTATCGCTACCTAACCATTATCACACGGAACTACTATAGGTCTTGCTTATAAAGGAAATCGTTAGTGGTATTCGATGCATACCTACCACGAGTAGCTACCGCACGACCTCTATTCCGCTGTTCGATCCGGTCTCTGCTGTCCTGGGGAACTTATCTTTGCCGATTGCGGGTCGAACACCTACTCTAGCCATATACACCATGATATGAGGCCAGGGGAGGTATCCAAGTTACATCTCGACTTTGTAGGCTGAAAGAATCAGGCACAAAATGTCTCCGCCCCAAGTGTTCTTCTGCGATCGAAAAGTGAAAGAAATCCGATGCCATGTCGAGTCCTCATCCATGACCGTCACTGCATCCCCAATATTTGCAATCTTAGGTGCTATTGATAGCAGCTTCTCCCAGGATAGTGATAATTCTTGATAACGCGGCTGGAAAATGATGGCGGCTTCATTGAGGTACTTTTCCCGCTCGAACACTCTCAACTTTGGAGGCTCCTCCCTATAGTCACAAAGGACTACGATGAATGTGTTCTTGTAGCCAATCTTTACCAAACAACACATAGCCAATACCATAGGATACTTGGACCAGTCATGGCTTCTGGCGCGCAGGATAATTCTGTCGGTACTGTCATAAAGAGACTCCGGAAGCACCACATGAAGTGAGAATCTTGGATCGAAGGGTATATGTATTGCATTTGTGCGGAAAGTGGAGAACGCTTTGGAGATGGCGGGGACAGGATCAATGACGATATATATTTCCGTATAATCGAGCGTTTTAAGGTCCTGGAAGTTACAGGAGCCTGAAAGTGGCTTCGTGCCGACTCGGCAAAAAAGCCCGGGACTAATCTTGTGTAGAAAGATCCCTTCTTCTGGAGAGGAGAGGTTGTCGCCGTGAGCAGACATATTAAGGTTCCTGCCAAGATAGAGGAGGTATAGTCGCTCAGAATGACAGGTGCCGTTGCGTTGTATTCCAACAAGTCGTAACGCAATGTCGCCTGAAAGACGAAGACCTCTGTTTGTGGCAGAGTAGCCAAAGTAGTCGTGTGGAAAAGGGTGAATCCCTGAGCTACCTGTAAATGCAGCAGGAGAAGGAGCAAATAGACCCACGTGGTCTACCGTTCGATGCTCCCAAGCGAAGATCGTGAGATCGTTGCTGTGTTTGATTATCTCTTCCTGAAGGCGCCGGAAAGCACGCATCCCCTCGCCATAGATCAAAGGCATGTTGACTTGGAAGATACCCAGCAGGCAATAAGCCACGTCTTCTGGACGTTTCGTTTGTCGGCGCGCAGCCCATGACATTCGTGTAGCAATTGAAACGCTCTCTAATTGTTGATGTCCAGCCAGAGTATCAAACGAAATTCCAGTGCCGCGCATGAGTGGTTCAGCGAGATCAAGTTTGTGGCCCAAGAAGACCCAGTCTTTATCGAAGAACTTGATGGTATCTGGCGCAAGAAGCTCTTGTAATGTCCACCCACGGGTAAACCATCGGCTATTGGCGAAGATAGCATGGTTCCAAGTCTCGATCTCCACGTCAGCTAGGTAGACAAAACATACCCCCGCTTCACGATAGTACTGAAACATGGAGTTGATGGATTCTGAAAGCTCTGCCGAGCTTGACTTGTCGATGCAGCACGTATCGACCCAAAAGTAGTTCAGCCCTTCTCTGGCTGCTTGTTCGCCACAGCGTCGAATCTTATCGTAACCAATCTTGTCAGTACCCGTTCCATCCACCATCTCTTTGAAAGTGACTTCTTCATTATCGGCACTCCACGTGTGAGACAGGATGGCGTAAGGTGGCGGATTGGCCATGTATTCGACCAGACTGATCTCACCGCCATCTTCAAATCGAAGGAGATGCATGAAGAAACGTCGAACGTTTGGTTCTAGAAAGTCGATCAAAGAGCTAAAAGCAATTACTGTCTCGTGGAAATCAGTCGTTGCCTTCAGTCGAGAAGGCTAAGCTGAGGTTTGGCAGAAGCAAAATGGGCCTGAGCGGGGCGGAGCAGATGTGGGTTGGACAATACGAGAGGAGGCATTTGACACTAGCCTAGTAGAGTATAGCGTCCCTCAGCCTTGCTCTCCTGGGCCTTATCAACCCAAGTAAATTGTCTTCTTTACCTTTTTGATCTTGTCCCATTCATGGTTGCTTATCCAAGATCCACCCTCCCTGTAGTAAACATCATTTTTCTTGTCCAAGAACAAGACGAAGTGTAGGTGTTTAGACCTTCCGCCAAACTTCGTTTCGGCTCGATGCACATGAGCAACCGACAACACGTATTTCTTCCCATATTCCCACACTGACCCATCATCCATAGTATGTGGAACTGGTATCGGGTCATTCTTGTCCCATTCTCCAATGAGCGCCAGAAAAGTCAGGATACCAGTGCGCAGAACATCTGCGACCCAATGATCGAGATCTTCTGTGCGCCTGTCAGAGGGGTCTTCGGCGAGCTGATATTCAGCTCCATGACACCATGAGAACGAGAAGCTATAGTGGTAGCTGTTAGAATGTGCATTACTTGTCGTTTCCTCGTCGTTGAAGTAGTATTGGTGCGTGTAGTGCACAGCCCTAGTCCATGCAGCCCACGTCCAGGTAGGGAGAAGTGGTCGATTATTGTCAGGACCACCGCACCGGCGAGTCGATTTTTGGGTCGGTTGTGGATTCTTAGTTTCCCAGCAGAGTGCTCGGGCGAGAAATCCGACTGGCAAACCTTCGAATAAACGCATTCTTTTGTCTGTTGCTCTTTCGAGGTCACTCGCTACACCTGCGAATGCGAGGAGAACATCTTCCTGAAACGACAACGAACGCCAATTGTAGTCTTCAACATGCATTGCATATTCTTTGAAGGGCCCTGAAGGTGTGTTCCGCAGAGTCTGTATATTTTTTCCGCTCGAAGAGTGACTGTGGAATATCGGGTTCCGGAAACAACCTTTGCTTGTGGGATTGATCTCGCCATACGAGGACTCGGGGCAGTGCCAATATGCTCGATCGTTTGCGAAGATGAGCTTGCGTGGCGAAAAGTAGCTCTCTTGGTAGGTCCAGCCACGCTTAGACCAAGGCGTATCTTCGATCTTGGCTTCTGCATCGTATGCGTTGACTCTACGGAGACGTAGCCCATCGAGCCATCCCTCGCAGGCCCGTATATTTCGTGATCCTGGTTGTACACCCGCCAGCCCGGCATCTGCATTCGCTCCGCTGGCAGCAACAATAGTAAGCATTGCGGACTTGTATATCTGGTCCATAGCTGAAAGTGAATGTCTCTTCTCCGTTGCGTCATTCTGGATAATGCAAAGAGTGTCCACCCAGAGGTAACGAATACTGATTTCTTGACAAACGCGGATGGCATCTGAGATGGTTTTCGGCAGCTTACGATTCTCCAAAGGGACGTATTCGGCATCCGGATGTTGAATAGGCAGAACAATGTCCTCTTTCTTGCTCGAGTATTGCTCTGCTTTTCCCCATACGTAGCTCAGTGCAGCATAACGTACGTGCCCCTTTGGTGTCACAACCTTCATTAGTGTACAGTCAACCAGTCGAAGAGTGTAGCTTCTCTTCGGCGCGGATTTTCGTATTCGAACGAGGCCTTGCCAACCAGGTCGACATTCGGGGTGCTCTAAACGGCATTGATTGGTCCAGAGCCTCAACGTATCCATATCAATTTTCCCCTCGTTAATCGACGGCTTGGCTAGTTTCTTGATCATCAGCTCGCTGTAGGGATCGCCAAATATTTGACTGGTGTCTGTGACAACCGAGAATTCCAAATCCGGAAAGTCGGTACGTCCAAAACGCTTGACATAGTCGATGCCATCAAATCGGATCTTAAGTCTGAACTTTCCAAAGGTCTCAGGATACTCCAAAGATTTGGCCGGCCATGGTGCTGGTCTGGTTTCAGGGTTCTCGCAGCGGCACAGTAGAGTGACTGAGTTGTCTCTTTCTATGCGAACCTTGTCGGGAGACTCAAAACTATGAAGTTCATCCAGCCCTCTAACAATGAGATCGCATAGTACGCAATATTTTTGATGGGATCGTTTGAGCGTTCCTAACTCGAACTCTTCCCATCTTCGTGCAGATATGCGAGTGTGTATCGGCGAGTCGTCAGCTTTACTGGTTGGAAGGCTTGAGGGCTTGGTGTTGCGAATAAGTGCACCGCGCCAATCGATCGCCGCACAGTATACACATAACTCCCTTTCCGATGGCGAAATATTTGTATATAGTAGCCCGTTGGTTCTTTGGGGGTCAGTTCCAACTCTTTCACGGGCCCGACGCAGCATTCCATCAGTAACTTCATCCTCACCAGAGGTCGGCGACGCTAGGTCAGTGTCAATTTGGAGGTTTTCAACCTTAGCCTCGAGTGACTCAGGTTCGGCTGTAACTTCTGAAGGGGCCGTCGGCTTTGGTTGAACTGCATATTTTGAAGAAGTCAACCGCGCCGACAGGTTTAAGATGGCAGATATCCCGTAAGTCATTATTTTCGACACAGCATGCTTGTTGCTCGTAGTGAAAACATGAAAACGGCTCAATATCGGTGGTATTGGATCAGATGAAGCTGATTGTAAGGCATTTATTGTGAGGATCCGCTCAGGATCGTGAGTAGCTCCCTAGCTAACTGATAAAGAAAAACTCTGATTGAGCACGGTCCTAGTTTTGGTGGCCCGACCACTAAAACGCTGACAAACCTGAAAAACAGGCTATCGTGGCTACTTCAGAGGCGTATTACCTAATACACCCCCTAGCCGCGATTCCCTAATTAGGTGAATTGTAAATAATAGGCTTTTAGTAATTAATAAACTAATAAGCCTTAGTAAAGACAAAGTAGTAAACTTCTCCTATAGCTATA